>JAOWBW010001100.1:219616-285061 GCA_026119855.1 Campanula takesimana
AACTAATCCATAATCTGGAACAATATCATGAGATAGATCGGATGAGATTCCATTTTATTATCGCTAACGGGATTCGACTTTGTGTGCACTCACCCGTTTACGGGATGCGAATCCTTGGAATCATTGGCCTCCCTCTTTTCTGGGCAGGGGTATGTATTTTGTTAGGTGAGATCACTGGCCTTCCTGATAATACTCCTTCTGGGAGTTCTATCCTCGTAGGCAACATTTGCAGCTTAAACAACTATTGAAGTTTCTTCTGGACTTCCAATAACATTTAGATTAACATAAATAGCCGTTATAACAAATTCTGAAACAGGTTTTCTAATGAAAAAAATACAGGGGCAAATAGGATCATTCTTGTATCCTTCTTTCGCCAAGTATTCACTGAGACGGTTATACCACATCCGTCCAGATCGTTTTAAACCATACAAAGATCTTTGTAATTTAATTTAACAAACTTCTCGAGAATTTGAATTACATGCATCATACATCTTGAATCCTTCTGGATTCTCTTAAATCCTTCTGGGATTCTTATATAAATATCATTGTCAAGTCTGCCATACAAATATGCAGTGACAACATCCATTAAACGCATATCAAGCTTTCATGTATTGCCAGACTAATGAGATAGCGAAATGTAATTGCATCCATCACAGGAGAATTTGTCTCCTCATAATCAATTCCAGGTCTTTGCGAAAAACCTTGTGCAATAAACGTGCTTTATTCTTGTGCCAGACGTGCTTTATATTTGTGTTTTCGCACTTGTACTCTACTAATATTTACACCTTCAGGTGTATGGACTACAGGTCTGGAAAACTCACGCTTCTCAAGTGAGTAATTCTGCTTGAATTGCGTCTTTCCTCTTGGCCAAATCATTTCAATATCGATACTCGTCGATACACCTAGGTTTGTGATCCTCGTTATTTTCCATAACATTAAGCGCTATATTATATGCAAAATATTGTCGACAATTGTTTCCTCCTCCGTTTCATCTTTTCCTGTACTGACATAACTGATCGAGATATCATCATTCTTATGATTACAGGTCCTGAACTTCTTCTAGAAAGTATTTGATCAGATTTGTCATGTATCTCTTCAGGAGATTTATTTTACCTCGACTCGACGGGGCTTTTCTCATAATTTGCTCATTTTCTCTTTCGAAGATTTTTGTCTTTGGAACCCGTAGGCCTTCCATGCTTCAGGCATGGTTTAGATTCATTAGCGGATTGTCCAATCGGGACATCAATCCGTATAGGAGCATTTATAGCTGGAACATGTGACTTTGTCACTTTTTTTAGGTCAGTAAATGCGTCTGGCAATTGATTCGCTATCTCTTGCAAGTGAATTATCTTTTGAACTTCTGGTTCACACTGCTTTGTACGAGGATCAAGATAATATTGCAATATATTTCACTTGATTTCCTTTTCCAGCTTATTACTTTCTCCCCTAATGTTGGGAATATTTTTTTTTTCATCAAAATGACAATCGGCAAAATGTGCCTCAAATAGATCTCCTGTTAATGGTTCAAGATATCTTATAATAGAAGAAGAGTAATACCAACATATCCCCAATCTCTGTAGGGGTCCCATCTTGGTGCGTTGTGGTGGGCAATTGGAACATATACCGCACACCCAAAAATTCTTAGATGGGAATTATTGGCTCCTGACCATAAGGCCAATTGTAATGGGGAAAAACTTATGATAACTCGATGGCATGATGCGTATAAGTGATGCTGTATATAAAAACATGTCCCCAAGCTACGATAGGTAGCTTTGCTCTCATAAGCAACGGTCTAGCTATTAACTGAATTCGTTTAATAAATGCTTCAGCTAAACCATTTTGTGTGAATGAACATAAGCAACTGGATGTTAAACATCTATTCCAATAGATGCACAATAGTTATTAAAAGCCTCTGATGTAAATTCACCAGTATTATCAAGGCTAATTGTCTTGATCACATAATCTGGAAATTGTGATCGTAATTGAATTTCTCGCAAACGCCAGGTTGCGAGTTGATAATAAACTTATGTGTGACCATTTAGTAGATGCATCTACTAAAACCATAAATATCTAAATGGTCCACACGGTGGATCAATCGGTCCACATAAATTCCTTGAATTCTCTCTAAGAACTTTGGAGATTCAACTCTAACTTTTGCTGGTGATGGCTTAATTATCAATTTGCCTTGAGAGCAAGCACACATGAGAATTCATTAGATTAAAAAATCTTCTGGTTTTTCAATGGATACCCATGTGAATTTTTCATAATTCTTCGCATCATATTAGAACCGGGATGCCCCAACCGGTCATGCCATATAGTAGAACCATTTATATCAGTAAACTTCTGGTTTACTGGTAAACCATTTATATTAGTAAACTTATGGTTTACAGGTAAGACCATTTATATTAGTAAACTTCTGGTTTACTGTCATTTGTACTTCAATTATGCTAATCTTTGTATAGCATACTTTAGAGGAAAATACAGTAGCTTTTCTACCACATATTTGTTACCTGATTCAGTCTTTGTAATGCATAAATATTTCTCTCCTTCATTACTTGTCTCAATATGACATCCATTTTCACGAATATCTTTAAAAGCATAGTAAATTTCTTGAGACATAATGAAAACAATGTATTTTTATACTGATTTTTTGTTCCTCTTAGTAGTACTATGTTAGCTCTTCTGGAGTCATCAATTATCTTTGTACTACCACATATTGTAATAATAGTAACATCATTTACAATAAAATATACTTATAAGTAAAAAGTTAAATAAGTTAGAACACACACACACACACACTAAAATAATAGAACACACTAAAGTAAATTATAACGAGTCAGATACTTTAGTTAGTTTGAGTTTCCTCACCCCCTTTAAGTATGTAATTATTTACATCTGGATTGAGAAAATCAGATATATCCAGATGTGTACTTGTAGATGGATCTTGATTCACATCATCATTTTCATAGACAAAATTTGTTTCACAACATCTTTCCTTTATTCAGCATTGATGCTTGTTACAACTTAACAAGATGTTTAGGCGTACGACAGGTACGGGCTCAATGGCCTTTCATTCTGCATCGATAACAAAAATTCTCAATTTTTATCGGTTGCTTAATTTCTCTAGTCGATGATATTTCATTATTACCTTCTCTATTCCACTTCTGGTGGCGAGAAATATTTCTATCATTATTGGGTGATTGTCATTATGATACCGATTATAAAATCTCCCCCGACCACGGTCGCAATTACGTCCACGGCCACGTTCTCGGCCTCGCTCAGTATTATCATATATCTCCGAGTTCACTTCAGGGAACGAGTAGAGCCAGTGGGGCGGGCTTCATGGTTTTTTAATAAGATCTCATTATTTTGCTCAGCCATATGAGATCAATTCAGAATATCTTTTAAAACATTTTTTCTCGATATTGCTACTGCAGGAGCAAATCAAAGAAGGAATATGGAAAAAGTTTTCTCTAGCATATCGTTATCAGTTATTCTTTCCCACATAGTTTTAACTGTGATGTAATTTTAAACATCATATAATTATATTCACTTATTATTTTAAAATCCTGCAAACATATATAAGATATAATTTTGAAATAACTTGAAAAGAGACTTGGTGATCTTACCCGATATCGTACCTACTTCGGTGACTATAGGCTCAGGATCTGGACTAGAACTAAGTCGTGCTGATAACGTGTTATAAACTGGAGAACCAAGCATAATCTCAATAGATAATATTTTATTTCAAGACTATTTATAGAGAGAGTGTACAAGAGAGAAAATAGAAGTTAAGAACTTCTGAAGTCTATTGAAATGAAACTAGAGCCTACTATTTATAGGTGGAAATTGGCTTCCTCTATAAGCTTCCATAATGATAAACACTATCCTTTAGTAAGGCTTCTTTAGTAAGGTTCTCTGAAGATATTTACCAAGCTTCCCTAGTAAGTTTCACTGAAGATATTTACAAAACTTCCTTAGTAAGCTTCGCGAAAGATAATCTTGCAAAGCTTCTCTTGTACACTTCTGGTTCAAAGGACATTCACATAATAATATATTATAACATTATAATATATATCATGCCTTTCCAAATGTTTATTTTAAAAAACGCAACGTATTGACTTCAATAATTACAATATTATGTAAAAACCAACATAGTTGAGCTGTGAATTAAGTGTTCAATTTAGTACGTTGTGTTATTTACATATTGTTAGCGACAATTATCTCATATCGAGAATTAACTAGCCAAGCATTGACTATCTAAGGATCCTAGGCTACTCCTCTCATTGCCAATTGGTTTTGGAATTGAACCTCAGACTTTGTCGTTGGTTTGAGGATGAAACCTCAGACTTTATCACATATTTATTGGAAATTACATGTTATAATGGCACTAATACGTTGGATTATAATTTAGAAAAGTACATTGCATTATACAATTTTTTTTTTTTTTTTTTTTTTTGTTGCCATTTTGAAACCCACAATTAACGACAAATAACTAGAATTATAAATTTGAATCCATTCTTAGGGTTGCTACCACGAAGCTTCATAATCATAATATTTACATTATCCATAACTAACCCTAATAATCTTCACCATGTGCTTAGCTTTGGATAGACTATGACACCTTTCACCCCTTCATACAAAAATAATCTTCTCCTATGTCTCAAATTCAATTTATCAACAAAAAAAAAAACATAATCTATTTTGCAAAAATAGTTTATTTTAATTTTATGGTCAGCTAAATTATGTTTAACTAGAATTTATAACAACTTAATTGTCTTTATGTAAGTCTACTAGTATTTTTACCCGTGCCACTGGCACGGCGACGTATGGAAAGGAAGAAAGAACCCCATTTAATTTTGTCCTCTCACATAAAATCCCTAACCTCAACTCAATTTCCTCTTTTTTGTTACCCAAACTCATCACCTTAAGGATCGTTTTTTTTTAGCATTTCTATCATGTTTTTGTATCCGTCCATTTTTTTGGATAATCCCTGTACCAATTCGAATCAGTGAAAGCTTCTTTTTTGGAGTGGAGAGGTTACATAACTACCGTGGGAGTGGGATAGTGGGTTATTTTAGATTAATTTTAGGCCGTTAGATCATTTTCTGAGATTCAATCACAGCCGCTCTTTGTAAAGCGGTTATTCTTGCTTTCTATTGTAGTATAGATTAATTGTTTTTTTATATAACAACATTAATGACTAAGACCAGTAACGATCTTTTAGAAAAGACCTAAAAGTTAAGAGGTATTATTTTTGCGGAGCGTAAGGAGCATTAGGGTCTGTTTGGTAAAACTGAAAATTCATAGTTGAAAACTAATTTCTGAAAAGTAAAGTTTAAATCTCTAAATTGCTTAATTGTAACAGCAGAAGGCTCAAAAAGTACTGATCTTAACTTAAACGTTGAAGAATAATACTAGGGGCACAAAAAAGTCACAAAATCTTGCTCACAAAATCCTAGGTGTAATGATTTTATTGGTGTTTTTAATTAGCGTGTGGCGGGTCCATTATCGATGCAACCAATAAAATATCGTCACCTCATGTTGTGTGCAAGATTTTGTGACCTTATTTTATGCCCCTCGCATTGCTCAATGTTGAAACTGAGTATTGTATTTTATGATGACAAGCCATTATATCCGCAATTAGTTTATATTCCAACTCTACCTCATAAACTTAATTGAACCATATCACTGACTATACAATAAAATAGAAACAAATCAACTTAACATTTTCATCAACATTATTATAATTAAGTTAATATTTTTTTTAAAACTCCCAACTTCTTTTCACAATACTTAACTAATTATAAATAATTTCCAAAACATATGACCCCGCCAAATTATCAGGCTCTGTTTTGAGGGTGTGCAAGCATCCAATAGCACAGTGTCCAATAATTTTAGGGGCCCCAAAATTTTCACTTAGTATATATAGTACTCCCTCTGTCCCTAAATGAGTGTCATTTTCAAGAAATCATTGTCCCAAAATAAGTGTCTTTTTTTGCTAACTTTGTCCCTAAGTGTTTTTTTTTTTCGAAGTTTTTTTCACCGGTCTCTTTATACATGCAAAACTAAATGTTTTGAAAGGAGATTACAAGATTATATATGAATCTTTGCCACCAAAGTGTACAAAAAGTTTACATTTTCAGATATTCCTTAAAATAAATTTTGGACACTCATTTAAAGACAATGGTAGTATATATTTTAACTTTAGGACACATCACACAAAGCTCAAGTTGCCTGGCTGATAAGGCCTTATGATCTCTCTCATTTACCCAAGTTCAATTCCTAATAAAAAATTTAGTCTGCCTACTTGGCTCCTTTTTCTTTTCATTTTAACTAGCGGGGTAACCCGTGCTCTGCACGGAAACCAATACTATGTCTTTTAACTATAGTTAACTAATATAGTAATCATCATTTTAACTAATACTATTAATAATAAAAATTAATCTATATAATTACTATTATTATAATAACTATTATAATTAATTAATACCATTGATAGTAATAGTTAATATATATATTAATAGCAATGATTAGTCTATATAATAATAATTATTAATATAATTATTATAATAAAATAATATTATTAATAGTAATAGTTAATTGATATAGTAACTATTATGA
This sequence comes from Campanula takesimana, assembly GCA_026119855.1. NCBI lineage: Eukaryota > Viridiplantae > Streptophyta > Magnoliopsida > Asterales > Campanulaceae > Campanula > Campanula takesimana. Next base: position 226,241 of record JAOWBW010001100.1, read on the forward strand.
TTAATTAATATCAAAAATTAATAATCTAACTTATATAATAACTATTATAATCAACTAATACTAATAATAGTAATAGTTAATGTATGTACCTATTATAGTTAACCAATATTATTAATAGTAAAAAAATAACTTATAAAGTAACTATTATGGTTAACTAATACTATTAATAGTAATAATTAGCTATATAGTAACTATTATAGTTAACTAATACTATTAATAATAATAGTTAACTAATATAGTAGTAACTAATACTATTAATAGTAATATTTAACTAATATAGCTAACTATAATAGTAACTATTATAGTTAACTAATACTATTAATAGTAATATTTAACTTGTATTGTAACTAATATTGTTAACTAATACTATTAATAGTAATAGTTAACTAATATAGTTAACTATAATAGTAACTATTACTAATAAGAGTAATAGTTAACTATAATTGTTAACTATTATAGTTAACTATTACTAATAATAGTAATAGTTACTATAATAGTTAACTATTATAGTTACCCTTTTTAGTAATTATTATTATTAGCTAATAGTATTAGCTAATGAAAAGAAAATGAAAAGTCACTTATTTATTAGTATGTTGTTGATGTGGCTTCTCCAAATGCAAGCTTTCTCCATTGTTTGTCCATATGTCAATACCATAGCTCTTTTGGCCAACTTAATATATATATATATATAGATTTATGAGCCTCTCCTTTCTTCTTTCATTTTAATTTATCGGCCTCTCATTTTTTCTTTTCATTTTAATTTATAGGCATCTTTTAGCTTACTTGGGCTTTTCTTATATTTTATTTTTAGAATTTTCATCCCATATTTTTAGTTTAGGATTTCATTCTATTTTGAGCAATGCGAGGGGCACGAAATAAGGTCACAAAATCTTGCTCACAAATGAGGTGGCGATATTTTATTGGTTGCATCGATAATGGACCCGCCACACTCTAATTAAAAACACCAATAAAATCATTACACCTACGATTTTGTGAGTTTTTTGTGCCCGTAGTATTATACTTCTATTTTTCCAAATCTCAAATAGAAAGTTTTATTTTATTATAATAATATATTATTATTTTAATGAATTATTTATTTATTATTTCAACATTATTGCCATTATTTTTATAAATTTTTGAAATACTAAGGGTTCCACTTTCATATTTAGTTCAGGGCCCGTGTAATTATTGAGACGGGCATGCAAATTACCTAATCGACCATGCATCCTCGTGTAAAAAATGGCATGCCCAATTCATGACCACACGTTGCAGTGAAACGTGGGATAACTTGCTTATTTCTTCTCTCTTCCATATGACAAAAACTTGAGAGCACCATGACCCGTCTCATAGTAGAGATGGGTCATTTTTGACCCATGACCTGTCCCATAATACCGATAGGTCATTTTTCTCCCATGACCCGGACCCACGACCCGGGCTCATGATCCACGGGCATTTTATTTGTTTATTATTATTTATTTTATTTTATTTTTCGGTTTGTCAAAAGTAATAGTTACTATAACTAAATGTAACAAACGTATTACTTATATGTAACAGTTTGTATACATAAAGTAATACTTATATACAGAAAAGTAAAGTAACTGTGTTTTTTCTATGTTTCATTCAATTGCCAAAAGTAATACTTATTATTACTAAAATGTAACGAACGTGTTACTTATATGTAACAATGTTTATACATAATTGTAACACATATGTATAGAAAAGTAATAATTCAACCATTTACACTTTAGAACTAAAAACACTTGTGTTAGTAACATTGTAAAAATAAGAAAGTAACAATTTTTATAAATGGATGTTACATTTTACTTGTATAATAACATTGTAAAACAATTACGTTTGCTTGTATAATAGTATATCCATATGTATTCAAACAATAAGTTACAATGGGTTCAATTTATCATGATACATGTAAAAGTATTACATTATCTATAGAAATCTATTACAATTTCATCTACTAAAGTGTTACATTTACTTATACAAATAATTACATTCATGTATATAGGTTGTTATTTTTAAATGTTACTTTCTTTCAAAAATTAAAATCAAAATACTCAAAAAAAAAAAAAAATCTGGAAAAAACTATTACATTTCAGTATAACGATAATTACATTTAGTTATTGTTAGTGTTACACGTATTTATAGTTAGTATTACAGTTGAAAGATTAGTAAAATGAGCTATTTGTTTTTGTAAAACCGGTGTTACGTTTACTTATAAACAATGTTACTTTATAAGTAACACAATTGTTACATTTTTATAGTATTACTTTTGGCAAACGAAAAAAACTGCAAAAAAAAAAAAAAAAATATTTTTTTTTTCCTAGAAAAAAAAATTGGGCCATGGGTCCCTGCCACGTGGAAGATTTTGATTAGAGCATGGGTTGGGATCCTATGCTTCACGGAGAATGTTGTACACGGGTCATGGGTTGACCCGTCTCTTCTATGAGACGGATCTAGGTGTTCTCACAAAAGACCACCTCTTTCCTTAAATAAGGGCTATCGAATATGGCAATCAGATACTCCTTTCCTCCACAATTTATAGTCCGTTTCGAATTTATAGTCTCATTTAACTTTTTCAAACATTTAAAGTTATATTATAAGTTTTGAAAAAAAGTGATTTTGAAGCCAACTTTTAAAAATAAGATAATTTTTTGGAAAATACAAAAAATAAAATAAAAATGTAACTATTATTTTGAGAAGGAAGAAGTAATACTCCCTCTGTACCGAAAAGATAGTCCATCTTTTTTTTGTTATTATGAATGAACTTTGAGCAATAGTATAGGCTACTTTTAATTATCTTAATGTGAATATAAAAATTAGTATTGATAGTATTTATAATAGTGTATAAATAACATATTGTAAATTTTCATTAGGATGATTAAAAGTAACCTAATGTTGGATATGCTTATTATTTAACCCTCCTATATATGTTAGAATTGATTGATACCATCACCTACATTTATTTTTAAGGACTTTAGGACCCTATGTAAGAAGTTTTGTAACTTCAATTTTAGTTAAGTCCTCTCTATAGACTAGGCTTAATGTTTAGGGCTGAAACTTTGGATTTGAGGTCTCATGAGCAAATGTCTAAGTGTGATGTGCATGACCTTCATGCGCAGCACCATCTGCGCATACCTATGCGCATGATTTTCATGCGCAGCGCAGATATACCTTAGTCAAATCTCTTATTTCTTGACCTCACCTTTGTATAGCTTGGAAAGCGTTATGTAAAGTAACGCTTTTTGGTATGAGTCATAGTGCTGATGTGGACAATCGACAACGTGCACACTCAGCATACACGTTGATGGAGAGACGCGCCTCAGTTTGAAAATTCAAATTGAAGACAGCTGTCACCCTTCTAGAAGATATCTGAAAGCTGTCAACTTGCTGTCTCCAACGGCTATAAAGGACAGCTGCGCACCAATCACATTGTGACAGCACATCGTCCTTGCTGAAGCTCCCCAACGGCTAGTTCTTGGAGCTCCACTATAAATAGCCAGCTCTTCCTCATTTTCCAAGCTGCTTGTGCTTTTGCTTTCAAAGAGAAAGATTTGAAGATTTGAAGATTGCTTGCTCATTTCCAGAATTTCCAAGATCAACCTTCATACCTTTATACTCATCCAAGCCCAGATCCTAAACAGCCTTTGTATCACCAGAATTTCTTGTGCTCTCCATCTCATAGATTCAAAGAGCCCTGATTTCTGATTCACACACACACCTCTTGAAGTTCCGATCTCATCGATCTTACTTCTAGAGATACACCGGTTATTGTCTAGGATTTTGTTCTTTCATAGATTATAGATCTTTGAGAAAGTTTTGTTTTACATCTTTGTATCTTGTAAACTCTCTCATATAATAAGATCTTCATTAGAAATCCAAGACTAACCATCTTGGTAGAGGACGTAGATCTTTTCCCGATCGAACCTCTCCAAATAGCGTGTTTATTTATTGTGCTTTTCATTCTACATTTAAGCTTTACTTATATATTGTTTGTTTGATCTTTGTAGATTGTCTTGCTTTGATAGAATTGTGTTTGTATGCTTATTGCCTTAGTTCCATTTTGCGCCAATCTTTAAGCTAAACTTAGTGCGTGCGTATTTACACTTCTTCGCTTTCTCCCTGCGCATAAGTGATTGCTTTAAGTTTCCGCTGTGCATTTCACATTCTTGTTGCGCGCTATACTTAGCCAAAATAAGACCTGTGCGCATTAGCCATTGTTTTGCAAAAGGGTTTGAAAAGAATTTTTTAAAACGCTATTCACCCCCCTCTAGCATTTTTCATACCCTTGTTGCCCTTCCGGGACCAACACCTAAATTATTTCTCAAAGTTCATTCGTAATAACAATATAAAAAAAAGAATAACTTTCAAGGACACTGAGAGTAGTATCTAATTCTTGTTTACTCCCTCCGTTTCAAAATATCTGTCGCTTTAGAAGTAAAAATTGTTTCAAAATATATGTCGCTTTACTATTATCAATGCACTTTTACCCTTTTGTCTCAATTATACCCTTACTAATGATGGTAAAAGTATCTCTTATGCAAGCATTTAATCACCTAGAAAATTAAATTATTTAGGGGTAAATGTGTGAAAAGGGTTAAAGCGACAGATATTTTGAAACGGAAAGAGTACTAAGTAGTAGGACTGTAGGAGCATGTTATGTTGGGATTGGAGACAAAATAAAGGAGATGATCAAAACCGATGAGAAGATGGAGCAGAATCGGAGGAGCAGGCGGGCGCTCGGTATGGGGTAGGCGGGCGCTTACCTTGGCAGATTGGTGCACGTTCTCTGATTGACTGCAGGCGGGCGCCTGGTGTAAGGCAGGCGGACGCCTGGTAGGCTGGACAGTTGAAGCTGACGTGGGTAGGAGTCTGAAGTTAACAAGGAGTTGGTCTCCATATTACTTTAGGGATTTAGTATCATACTCCTTCCGTCTCAAGGACTCTGGGTAAATTAGGTTTTGATCGTGATTAGGTTTTGTATCCCTATAAATATATTGTGACTACCACCATAATATTGAGTACCCAAAAGGAGAGAGATAGGATATCAAGAGAGAGCACAAAATAATGTGTAGGATGGGGCCGGGGGCCTAGGAGATCCATGGGGGGGGAGATCCTACAACCCGGCCATAGTCATATTGTTTGTGTGTTCATGGGGAAAGATAATAATATGTAAGAGAGGGTTGTTCATGGAGAGTTGCTATGCTAGATCTGAGTGAGTGCATATGTAAATTGTAACAATCAACATATTATTATAGTGATATCCTGGCTTGGGGCCTCCGGATGTAGCCACAGTGGGGTGGTGAACCGGGTTAACAAATCATGGTCTTGTTCTTTCATATTATTATTCATATGTTGAATTATTTTCTCTATGTTGATGACTGCTAGTATGGGCTAGTGGATGCGGCGATCCCCCCAATTCCCCAACAACTGGTATCAGAGCTTTGGTTTGAGATCTAGGAGAGATCCAAGGTGAAGAAAAGAGACAACAGATTTTTGTGCAGCGCACGTGCTGAATTAGTGCAATGCACGTGCAGGCTTGGTGCAGCGCACGTGCATATTTCGTGCAGTGCAGATTCTTCGTGTGGAAGACGTGCAGGGTAAATCTGAGAGCTGCTAGGGTTTATGTTTGAAGCAAGACAAGTGCCAAATAGGTCAACGATCGTGCGGAAGAATCAGAAAGTCCGAATAGTTTGTTTGTTTCTTATGAGATCTGCAGAGATTCGAGGTGGGATTTGGAGATGCAGAGATCAAGATGGATCAGAGGTGTTTAAGAGATCTTGGGGCAGTCAAGGAGGTTGGAGAAAATATGAAAGAAATGAGGATTGCATCAGGCACTTGCGTAAGCAACCGACGATGCAAAGGTGAGTGGTATAAGCCGGTTAGACCACGTGGGAAGAGGAGGACTTCTCGCAAACGGCGGATGGGAGTAAGGAGGATGTTGTACTCTACCGACAACATCAAATTCGTTCCGGGTGGGAGCAAGAGGCGTAAATACCGGCCTATTAGTGAAAAACGAGGAGACATCAATGAACGCTGTGTTAAGGGGAGAGTGACTCAAAAGTTGCAACGAGGTGGGAGTCAAGTGGCCCTAACAGAGAGCGAGAAAAGACCACAAGAAGACAATTCAAGAAGCAAGGTATGTCCGAGTTTCATGGGGAGCATTGCAAGGGGAGTGGATCTAGGAGGGAGAAGGCGAAGTTAGTCTTGCAAAGAAATCAAGGTAGAAGTTGATTTGGGGAGGCAAGAAGGATCTAACACGGAGAGGTTGAATCGTCGCTTGGTTTCAACTCGCCTTATTACTTGGGCGTGGAGGCTCATGGTGGAGGAGCGTGGAGGCTTGTCATCATCAAGGAGGAGCTTGGTGTCAACATTGTGTTAAAATATTTGGTGGATCATTCTCTTGTGTGAGTTTGATGGTGTATGTCACAATGGTTGTTTATGTCTCCAGGTGGAAGATTGTTGGGATTGGAGACAAAACAAAGGAGATGATCAAAACCGAGGAGAAGATGGAGCAGAATCGGAGGAGCAGGCGGGCGTTCGGTATGGGGCAGGCGGGCGCTTACCTTGGCAGATTGGTGCACGTTCTCTGATTGACTGCAGGCGGACGCCTGGTAGGCCGGACAGTTGAAGCTGACGTGGATAGGAGTCTGAAGTTAACAAGGAATTGGTCTCCTTATTACTTTAGTACTTTAGGGATTTAGTATCATACTCCTTCCGTCTCAAGGACTCCAGGTAAATTAGGTTTTGATCAGGATTAGGTTTTGTATCCCTATAAATATATTGTGACTACCACCATTATATTGAGCACCCAAAAGGAGAGAGATAGGATATCAAGAGAGAGCACAAAATAGTGTGTAGGAGGGGGCCGGGGCCTAGGAGGGCCATGAGGGCGATCCTACAACCCGGCCATAGTCATATTGTTTGTGTGTTCATGGGGAGAGATAATAATATGTAGGAGGAGGTTGTTCATGGAGAGTTGCTATGCTAGATCTGAGTGAGTGCATATGTAAATTGTAACAATCAACATATTATTCTAGTGATATCATGGCTTGGGGCCTCCGGATGTAGCCATAGTGGGGTGGTGAACCGGGTTAACAAATCATGGTGTTCTTGTTCTTTCATATTATTATTCATGTGTTGAATTATTTTCTCCATGTTGATAACTGCTAGTATGGGCTAGTGGATGCGGTGATCCACCGTTCCCCAACATGTTAGAGTGTCACTATCTGAATCCTAAAAATAGGGGAGGGGAGGGGAAAAGAAGTCAAACATTTGGTATTAAAACGCTTCCATACAGTCAACTCTGACAGTCAATGTGCGCACAAATTAAATCAAAGGCCACTCCCTATTTTTCTTTATTCTTCTGGATGCAGAATTTCAATTGTTGACTTTTGTTTGTGAGCTCAAGAGCAACATTCAATTCAATGGAACTACCATTCTAAAATGGGTCTCACAACACTGTATACAAGTACAACATATACCACTTACAATATGACAGCTTAAGCAAGCAAACTATCGGATGATGCGGGGACGTCTATGAAAGATTGCAACATCAACTTGTAGAAGCAAAATATCATTCAGGTTCGACAATGGTGAAACTCCATAGGAACTTGTAATAGGCAGAGCTATAGATCGGCAGGGCTTTAGATAAGAATGTAATAGATTCCATAGGAATTTATAAACGATGACAATTGCTTTGAAATGAATGATATAGTTCAGATGTTCAAAAAAAAATGACAGCTTAAGCTTATTATAACTGATATTATGAATATGAGCCAATTTCAGACATTCATTTCAACCCAAAGGCAAGTTTGTCAGCGTAATATATATCCATCAAGCCCACAGTCCTATGGAATTCGGGGCCCTAAGCAAATCATTTAGTTGAGACCCCTAAAATTTTTTGCAGACAATAAATTTCAACAAACGCGTTGTCATTTTCAAATCTCTACTACTTTTTGTCTCTGCCGTTCTTTTTATCGTAAGTGTTTATTTTGGATTTTTCTTAAGCTTTGGCAGTTTTAGCAAGTAACTTAAACTGAATTGCTGACCAACAACGACATTAAGAATATTGAGTTTCTGATTCGGAAAATTGAGTATGATATTTAATTGAGTTGTGCTAATTGCGAAAAAAATTAGGAAATAATTTGATATATTTAAAAGGGTTTAAAAAAATATTTCACAATAATTTATTTATAAATGAAAATATAATATTGCAATTATTCTGAAATTAATGATTACAAATAATTTATTAAAATATATTGTAAAAAGAAAATAAAACTTATTAATTAAAGAGTTTTGAAGAGTAAGAGACAAATTCAAATTAAGAAAAGAATAAAGGTAAAACCAACTAATTAAAGTATATGGGAATAAAGCTTGGAACATAATTTAGAGAGAGAGTGAGAAAAATAGAGAAAATGTTTGAGAGGAAAAAAAAATTGAGGTCCAAGGAATCGAACCCTGCTGAGGTGTTTGCAAAAGAGACGCCTGGTTATCCTTATCCTGCTTCACAACTCGGACACTCTGAAGACTTGTTATCAAGGCGAGATTTTTCAATATATACTATACATAGCAAAAATCTGGGGCCCTAAAATCGAGTAAAATTTCGAGCTTTGGACCCTAGGCCCCCTGAACTAGATCATAAACCCATAAAAACCCAAGCTGAGATGAAAATTCCATATAAACCCAGAGCTAGTTAAAGGACAAAAATACCCTTACTGCCCAAGCCCACATCCCAGCCCACTCCTGCCAAACCAATCATGCTCTACTCTTATAATTAAAGTATAAGAGTCAATTTTTTCACGTATTCCAACTTTTAATAAAAAAAATAAACAATATTTTTTGGTCAAATCCGGTCAAACTCTTATAACTCACGTATAAGACCCTCTCTACTCTTATAATTAGACTATAAGTGTCATGTTTTTCACTTTTTCCAACTTTTAATAAAAAAATAAATAATATTTTTTGGTCAAATCCGGTCAAACTCTTATAAATCACATATAAGACCCTCGCTACTCTTATAATTAGAGTATGAGAGTCAATTTTTTTTCACTTTTTCCAACTTTTAATAAAAAAATAAATAATATTTTTTGGTCAAATCCAGTCAAACTCTTATAACTCACGTATAAGACATGCTCTACTCTTATAATTAGATTATAAGAGTCAATTTTTTCACTTTTTCCAACTTTAATAAAAAAATAAATAATATTTTTTTGTCAAATGTGGTCAAACTCTTATAATCGACGTATAAGACCCGCTCTACTCTTATAATTAGAGTATGAGAGTCAATTTTTTTCACTTTTTCCAACTTTTAATAAAAAAATAAATAATATTTTTTGATCAAATCCGGTCAAACTCTTATAACTCACATATAAGACCCTCGCTACTCTTATAATTAGAGTATGAGTCAATTTTTTTCACTTTTTCCAACTTTTAATAAAAAAAATAAATAATATTTTTTGGTCAAATTCAGTCAAACTCTTATAACTAACGTATAAGACCTGCTCCACTCTTATAAATAGAGTATAAGAGTCATTTTTTTTCACTTTTTCCAACTTTTAATAAAAAAAAACAAATAATATTATTTGGTCAAATCCAGTCAAACTCTTATAACTAACATATAAGACCAGATCTACTCTTATAATTAGAGTATAAGAGTCATCTTTTCACTTTTTCCAACTTTTAATAAAAAAATAAAATAAAAAAATATGTTTTATTAATGTTGACTCTCATATTCAGTCAAACTCCTATAGTTGGTGTATAAGACCATTCCCCTCTTATAACTGTCATATAAGACATGTTCGCCTCTCATAATTAAATTATAAGAGTCATGTTTTTTTTTCACTTTTTTCCATTATTAAAAAAAATAAAAAAATCTAATATTATTTGGTTAAATCCGGGTCAAACTCTTATAACTAACACATAAGACATGTTCGCCTCTTATAATTAAAGTATAAGAATCATATATTTTTCACCATTTTCCATAAATAAAAAAAATGTAATATTTTTGGTCAAATCCCGCTCAAACTATTAAAGTCTCATATTTTATTAATATTAACTCTTATATTGGAAGTATAAGACTAGTTCATCTCTTCTACCTTAGGTCTAAAGGTCTAAAGAGTCATTATTTTCAATTTTTTTTAAAAAAAAATCATTAAAAAAAGTCTCATATTTTATTAATATTTGACTCTTAACTATAAGATCAATTTTAATAATAAAAAAAAATTGCAAGAAAGTTAGGTTACAATTCTCCATTTCACAGTACACAAACATGTTCGATAAAGAAAAAACACAAAAATTAACAATTTAGTTCATCTAAACACCTAATAAAATTCCCTCGTCATTTTACTGGATATACTTCCAAAGTACAAGTTACTCTAACAACCAAAATTACCACAATTCAAACTGCCTTGTTTGTTTGGCATAACTCAATTCAAGCTAATGCCACCTAAACAAGGTTTTTGAGCTGTTTAGCAACAAACATTTTCTAGAATGAAAAGACAACAACTTGCTACAACTTCAGAAATTTTTCTTTTTTGTACAAAACACCTCTTAATGATTCATGTCCACGTTTGTACCAGATCATCTAACTTCATCTCTCTATATTTCACAGTACACAAACATGTTAGATAAAGAAAAAACACAAAAATTAACAACACAAAAATAAAAAAAAATCATGTACTAGTAGTGCCAAAAATGGAGCAGCAACAACACCAAGCACCATATTCAACTACACTCTCCTTCAGAAGACTCAACTACCATACCTCGCCTTGGTCTATCCTTCAGGATCTCGGCGCCGGTCAATCGCCGGAGATGAGATGACCTAAACGGAAATAACGGCGAAGAGAGCGCAGATCTGGAACGTGATTGACGAAAAATGACTGTGAAAGGTATGGGGGAGGCAAGAGGGGAATAAGAGGGGAGATCTACTCAGATCTGGTGATCGATGCTTCAGCTCTCGGGGATCTATACAAAGCTGTTAACTAGGTACGACGCCGGAGCTGTTGACTTGAATCTACATTTGCCGGAAAACGAGGGAGCCGGAGAGACTGAGAGCTTGGCGAAGGACTGCTGGAGAGAGCGGAGCTCGGAGTGGTGAGTGAGGGGAAGAACCGTCGCCGGAGACGGCTCCGAGAGAGATCTGTGTGTGTAGAGAGAGGCGCTGGAGGTGATGTCCGGAGGATCGCCGGAGAAATTGACGGGGATCGCCGGAGATGGATGGGGAGAGAGAGTGTGGGGGGCTGTGTAACCTGTGTTTGTGTAGAGAGAGAGAGAGAGAGAGAGAGAGAGAGTGAAGAGTTCAAAAATGAGGAGAGAGAGAGGAAGAAGGGGGGTTTTATTTGAGGTAGGGGTAAAATTGGCATTTAGAAATTAAATTTCACTGAGTCAATGAGAGGTTGGGTTTTGATGGAATTTTGATCTGGGCTTAGGGTGTAGGTGGGCTTAAGCATATGGGTTGGGTTTTTATAACTTTTTGATCTGGGAATAGGGTTCTTGTGGAATTATGCCTAAAATTTCGGGGCCCTAAGCGACCGTCCGCTTCCCTCGCCTACCCAATCATCCCGTTAAACCAGTCTCAAGTCCAAGACTACTTAGCCTCCGGTTCTAGAGAAGAAGATGCCTTGACTGGCTCCCCTTTCAGAACTAACCAGCAAAAGACAACACATATTCCTTCCGTCCCAAAATGAATACCGCTCCCGCCCCAAAATGAATGTCCTCAACAGATACAGAGATTAAATTTGAGCATTTATTCTTGGGCCGGACGTATCAGAATTTGCTCCGTGATAACTTGGAACAAACTGCAATTATCAAGCTAGACTAGCTTGTCCTCCAACGGACTCCTAAAGTTAGCTAACCAGGTGACAAAAAGAAGAAGATACTTTACTAAAAGAAAATGCATCATCCGGAAACATAACAGTACCAACCATTCATCCTACAAAAAAAAAATAAAAAAAAATAAAAGCCAAAGTTGGAAATACAAGCAAATTTAACAATCCCCTAGAAAGTTCACGAAGGAAAAAAAAAGAAAAAGATTGATTCAATAACGATCAAAGGAAGTAGGTCGGCCGCCTCCCCTCTTAGGGCGGTCATAAGGAGCTGCTCTATCCCTGTAGCTTCTTCCTTCATAACGTGCTGGCCCTCCTCCACCTCCATACCTGTCACTGCTCCTCCTTGGACCACCACCGCCTTCCCTATCATATTCTCTCTCCTTCCCATACCCATTCTGTGGGTAACGGTCTGAACCCCCATACCTATCTCCTCCTCCAAATCGATCCCCTCCACTAGGTGCAACATACCTGCATACATGCAGAAGAAAAGTTGGATAATTTCAATCATTACGAAATACTCCCTCCGTCCCAAAATGATGTTCCCATTAGACTCAAAAGTTTTTAATGATACGTTTTCTTTTCTGAAATTACCCTCAATGCCTTCTAGATTTAAGAGAGACGCCCGCTAGGAGTAATAGCCAATGCACGTCAGCCCATTTACAAAAGCGACTGACATGTGTGGGAATTCTATATATTTATCATATTTAACACAAGGACAGTGTTGGAAGTTTATTGGTTTTAACCACTCAATATTGGAAATGAGACCAACGTTTTGGGACAAAAAAAAAAAAGGGAAAGAGGGACTAATTTTCTACGACCGAGAAAAAGAACAAGACACATGAGAGGCTCCCTTGACATCATCAATAAGTTTCTTAACCATTTTATTTTCCTGATAGACAAAGTCTTAAGAATTATCATCTTCTCTGTCCTTGCCCTTCAATTTTCTTTATCAATCCTCAATTATAGAAAATGTAAATACAGAAATACCAAACAAGTCAAATATTTAAAAGCAAGGTCACCAAATTTCACGATATAACAATTTCCGTACCTGTCACTAACATAGCGATCTCGGCTTTCATATTTGCTATCCCTGCTGTCATAACGATCCCTATCACCAAATCGCCCTCCATCATACCTATCATCAATGAAACGATCACCACGGTTCGCGTAGCGATCTCCACGACCACCACCCGCACCGCCAAACCTTGATCGAGATGAGAAGGTCCCACCGCCTCGTCCACCACCTGCTGAAGGGCAGTCTCGGGCCCAATGCCCTGAGCGACCACACTTAAAGCACTCGTCCTGCCCTGAAGATCTATCTCCACCACCGTAGCTATCCCTGCCGCCGGAAGAGTATCTTCCACCACCACCACCACCACCTCCTCCATAACCATGGTCCCTGTCATCACTGGCCATTTTGGGCTGGGCCTTGTTCACAGAGATGACCCGATCCCCAAGCTCACTATCATGCATTTCCCTGATTGCATCTTCCATTCCTCGGCGATCCGCAAAGGTCAGAAACCCAAATCCACGGGGACGTCCTGTGTCTCTTTCCAGCATAATCTACATGATCACCAATCTTAGGATACATAACCACATGAAAAGCATATTTGCAAACAGGAACTTTATGATGCACGATTGAAGACTTCAACATTACGAGATAGAAGAATGCTCAAAATGCACAATCTGCATGACTCACCAAGTTCATGGATACACCGAAGAGTGAGTAGTATCCATATTACTGAAACTAGAATATTACACTTATACAACACTGGGAGAAGCACCTTGTATATTCTTACTGTTTCAGAGCAGCAACAAGAAGACCTTATTCCGCTTTGCTATTACGTTATTGTTTGACTCAAGACAGGTTCTAAAGCTTTTAGCATAGATCAGTCTATCCCGTCATTACCGTGATAAATTTTTCATGTTTAATTAATCACTAATGTCAAATGAAGTGAGCAGAAGTCTGAAACCAGAAACAGGTCAATGTGAGTTGTGCAGAGCTTTATCATAGGTGGACACAGCACGTCACAGGGAGAAAGTATGAGTAAACTGATCCTTAAGTGGTTATAAAGTAATCACGCTTGTGCTAAAATGTTATACGATCTAAGCCTCTCTTCTTCGACTATTTGGGTAAACAAGTTTTAATAATAGCACTGCTTCTGTAATTCAAAGTACATTTCATCTTTAGTCACGTCTTATGATCCAAATACTCTTAATTATGGCGACCAAGTTCCAACAGGATTCTCAAAACATTAAAGATCAACTTTAAAGACTTTCAAATTCGTTTAAATCTTACTCGACTTTTCCTCGGCACAGTTTTTTGAAGATTTACAACTTGTCGTTGCCTTTACTTTTTCCTTTCTGTTCTTTTGGCAGGTGGCAGGTGTAGTTCTCCAACAATAATTTACCATCTTTTTGACACAAAAGTGACGAGCAAAGAAGAATTGAACATTTGTCGGTTATGTTATTTTTTAATGAGCTTCTATGACTTTCAGCCGTACAGGGAGCCATGCTCAAAGCGATATAATATTAATCCGGTAAGTACACAATATGAAATAGATACAACCCTCCAATCAATTATAGCACTCGAAAAAATAGTGAAAAGACAAATATAAAGACCATAACAAACATTCGACAGAGTAAAAACAATTCTCCACCATAAATATGTGACAAGCCAAAACGTCAATTTGTTGACACATAACAGTAGTGCCAATATTTGACAGTGAACCCTTCTAATAGTGTAAAAGCCATGCTTGATCTAAGCCAAAATGAAAAAAAAAAGCATGAATCAAGGTATATCTAGATCAAACAACGAAACATAATTCACCTATTTTGGCATCTCAAGTTTGACCTTTTTTTTTTTGACGACTTATATCATAGTATGAGAAAGTCTGGTTTGAACAACTAGGGTACAACCTCTGAATACTAAATGTGGAAATATCAGGTTGACCATGTACAATAGAATATGCAGGTATTGCACGTAGAAGAAACCAAGAAAACAGCACAAGTAGAAAAGAAAAAGCAGTTGTAATCGCATAAGCTCCACACTTCCATGATCAATGTCAAAGTTACAGTGAGCACATCAATAAATATGAGGTGAATAGGAAAAACTCAAAGATATGTGAGTTCAAAAATTCCATAGATCACACAAACGAAGCAGGAATTTTCCTAAACTAATAGCAGTAAGCCCAACACTTTACCAAAAAAGAAAAAGGTGGAGAAACGAGCTCTTACTCATCAACTTTAGTGGAAAGCAACGGCATGATGGTCTGAGTAAAGCTTTAGATATAAGCAATACTGAAGATGACACTATTTTCTTCAAATGGCAAAAAATCCTTACATGAATCAGAAGAACCCACAACACTGCAGACCTCCAAAATTCAACCCTTCTTCATCTTCGACCAACAAAAGACTCAAGTCATTACCTAGTACACGAGTTCAGAGAGCCCCATGCCCAATCTCCTAATCATTTCTTCTCTCGAACAGTTAGGTCGAAAGAATTTCAGCCTACTAGCAACTTTACCAAGGAATTTCTGTTTTTAATAAGAGCTTCGTTAATAGATATAGTGGCAGTGGTAGCTACATCAGCAACATTTGGACAATATTAAGCCAGTGTCCCCTTTGGCAATACATCACAGGTCTGAAAAGTCAAATATGGTTTCCTCAAAAAAAAATCTGCTCCAAGGGTAGAAAAGTTTCAATGCATGTATCTTTACTTGTTCAAGGGAAAACACTTGATTAGACAATACGGAGACTAAATAAAGTGATCAGCACCCTTCCGGAGCTCAAACTGTGTTCAGCAGAATAGCCATGAAATACAAAATTGTTTGCTGCAAAAGAAGTGAAAAGTTACTAATTTCTCTACTAATAACTAGGGTGCGCTTGGTCCAACAGACAATTAAACACAATCAGATTCCGGCCATCTCCTCCCAGTAAACCACTAATCGCTAAACAACATTCAACTAAGTGTCATTGTAAGCAGTAAGAGTTGAGGTCCGTCTTACATCCATCTTGAACCAAGATTGCAACGTGAAAAGCATTTCGTGGTCAGCACATCTACCAACGGGGAAGCTTCACAATTTTGCAACTGTGATAGGGAAAAAAAAACCATAAACTGCATGTACTGATATCGAGAGATAAAACTGGCACGACTCCGCTCATGTCTATTTCATAATTTAAGAAGGTCTGACATCTCTCCACATTTCTACCTCGAATCGATCTACATGACAACATATCATCCCAAACGCAATCTACAATGATAACTCCACCCATGTCGTCACGTCCATGAGAATCTCCCAAACTCCCAAAGAAGAACAAAACCATGCCAGCATCCATCTCGAACATATGGCAGAGCAAATTCTGAATAATGCTACAAGTGATTCTAACATTCTGCATTGGATGACAAGCAGCCACTTCAACTTATATACCTTATAACTTTCAAAGCAGCATACTTTAACCATATTCCAAGGCTATATCGAGTGTCGCTACCCTTTTCCTAACAAACCAATGTAGACAGTCCGAAGTACTATGCAATTCAAAAGTAAAATCTCTCAGGAAAAATATTGTTTGTGAACTAGAAGGATAGCAAGTGAGCTTTGCTGGAAAACTACTGGTGGTTGTTTGGCGACCAAGGTTCAATAATCTCTCATTCCTGCAAAAGCACTTTTGAGCTACTGTTTGTTACTTAGGCAAGCCTAGCCAAATCTTGGAGCAAGGAATGATTATTCTTGACAAAATATGCAAGTAAATCACACTGCTACTCTTCCCCCAGCTTCCGGACTGAACTACTAGGCATCGTGCATTTCAATATCTCTGCTACTTAGGGTGATAGAGCACTGGTTTATTTAACAATCCATCGTGATGTAGCAACCTTTGAGTAGATAACTTGTATAAACTGTATCATAAAATGACTTAAATGCAAACTAATTTTGTTTTAGTACAAAAACACATATAGCACCTTGGTTCAATGCGCCAATTAAACTTATAAATACTTGTTTTCAATCTTCTCTCAGAAAATATCGGAGCCAAACATTCACTTGAATGAGAAAAATCGAGTTACGATAAAGAGAAAGCTTCCTCTTTGGAAAAGTGATGATCAAGTATGAAACATTCCGATCATCAACCATATCCCTTAGAGTTGAGATTGGATGTTGATGCATGAGCACGAAAATACTTTTTTTATAAGCAAGTTGGCTACATTTGCACAAAAGATATCTGAAAACATGCTCCTCAAAGGTTGCTACGTCGTGCTAGTTGATAAATGAACACTTGCCAGGATTTTAGATACAAATTGGACTGGCTCACTACAACTTCACATGCAGATCTAAACCCATCTTTCTCGTTCACAAACACAAAATCGAAAACGTATGACAGCACTCTGCCTCCTGATCTCAATCCATCCAGAGACCTTTCAAATTTCACAAACACTATCGCAATTCAAAGAGAGGAGCAGCTTAGACAGCCATCTGACTCAATCTTTGTCAAACAAAACCATGCTACGTGTTCGGAACTTCTATTCAAAAGGACCAAGACTGAACAACAATTTCAAAACAACCGATTGAACAAAACTAAGCATAAAAATGTTGCAGAGCTTCAACAATGCAATCCCACTGAACCGAAGTTCCTCAAAACATCCATCTAAGGTCTACCATAGATCAATACCCAGCATTCCGGCAAAGACAGCAAACAAACAGAGAATCAGTGAACTGGTGAGAAACGGGCAAAACCAGAATAAATACACTGGGAATCTATAATTTCAAACAAACAGTTGAAGAAATAAAACAAAAATAATAGCACAATTACATGTATCTTCATCTAATACGCCTTGACTGGTTGCTGAGAAAGTAAAGGGGAAAAAAGAACACTGAACATTATGAGACCACTTATATCAGTGGAATTTACTTCTGAGTGATTAGTCTTCATTCTAATAAATAGCAATAAACTACAGCACAGCAATCTTCCATCCTATGCATATCAAAAATATATGAATACGCCAATTGACCACCAATGTGAAAATAAACACTTCACATGCCTTTGAGGAACTAATTTGCATCGACCCAAACGAAGTCTAAATTACGCAAACTCAATAACTGCAAACATTACTAGGTTTTCCAAAAACTCTGTCAACAAGAATACACATATCGCATGAAATTCATGTACTTTCTCAGCATCCAGACAGACGGCTAACAATGGGATAATGGAGAGCGGGGTAAAAATATACCTGAGAGTCAATAATTTTGCCGAAACGGCTAAAAGCGTCTTCGAGCTGACGCTCTGTGACCTCCCATGACAGTCCTCCCACGAATATACGATAATCCGAATCCTTCCCAGCCATCGATTAATCAAATTCACCCGCGTAAAACAAAACCCTAGAAATCGAACAATAGAACTGAGAATTAGCAAAAAAAAATCGTAATCAATTGAAGTAATTTCACCGCACAAAAGTGAAAATTTTGCAACCCTAGACTGTGTGTGTGTGTGTGTGTGTGTGTGTGTGAGTGAGAGAGAGAGAGAGAGAGACCTTTTGTTACGTGTTGCGACGGTATCTTTTTGAGAGAGAGAGAGAGAGGGAATTGAAGGTGTACTGATATGTTTGTTTCTGGGTTTAGTATTTGAGTGAAACCCTAACAAGTTGCTGAAGCCTGACCGGGTGATTCCACTAATGACAATATTACCCCTAAACTTTTAGTGGTGAACCTTAAATTTTATGGGTCGGGATGGATTTGAGCAATAATTTTAGATTTATTCAATTATATTAATAAAAATTTATTTATATACGTTTTGATTTTCATTTGTGTAATTAGATCAATTTAAAATTATCACTCAAAATTTCTTCTAACGGCAAAAGAATAAAAAGTTGAGAAGATTATTTTGAGACGGAAGGTGTATATGAGATTGCTCGCGTAAGTAAAATATAATGTTCTAGCACATTGCTAAAATGTGACCGTTATTAGAAGATGTAACTCATACCATTGTGAACGTCACGTTTTTGCAAGACTTCTTTGTAATACACCGGCCCTAAACCGAGTTGGGAACGAGATCAGTTACATTGTCGTCCATAATCATATTAATGTGTTCAGTCTCTTCTTTTGGTATATCCAAAAAGTGATACAAAAAATTTAATCTCGACAAATTAATGTGTTTGCCTCTTCATTTAGGTGTATACAAAAGTGTTTCGACAAAGTCACGCCATACTTATATACGGACAGTGGACCATTAGGAAGCTTAAACAACATATGCGGCTCTGAATTTAAATCATTCACTCACCATCACCATATGACCTAATCAAAGTCGCATCCCACATATTCACGGGAAGTCCGACTGAACGGGCTATGGTTGTGATGACGCCCTGACTTTTGGGGTCAATACGTGATGGATGGATGAATATCTGGCTTGAATGATCCTTGACCTACGAACACACCACAACAAATAGCATCGTTAAGACCAGAGCTGGGTTTGATCCCAACTTAGACCATTGGGTGTGAAAGTATGATCTCCAAGGGAACTAAGAGCAAAGAGTGGAATGCATGGGTGAGAATTAGGGTTCTTTATGTGTGTTAGTGTGTGTAGGGTTTGGATGCCCTCAGAGAGAGAGAGAGAGAATGGCTTATATATCATGCATCACCATGTAAGGGTAGTCTATTGTCCGGATAAAGGCATGGTCCAGATTAGGGGTGAGCAAAAATATTATGGAACCGGACCAGACCAGCTAAAACTGGACCAGATCAGTACATATGGTTTGGTTCCGGTTCTAAAATATTATAGAACCAGTATATTAGTTCGGTCCTAGTTCTTGGTAAAATTAATTCCGGTTAAAACCAGACCGAACCAGTTGTGCATATATAATTCTATATATGTTTATTTTATATGTATTATTATATAGTTAATAAAATTATATACTTATTTTTGTATTATAATTTTTCAAAGATCCATTTAAATTGCTTAATAGAAAAACAATCATTTAATTATTTGTAACTTGGTAACCAACCCAAGCCCCAAAGTCCCAAACCACCATCAAGTCCTAAACTCCTAATTCATACTCCCCCCGTTCCGGATAAGTTGCAACAATTTTCCATTTTGGGCATTCCACTTAAGTTGCAACAATGCCAAATAAGGAAACTCTTTATTACTTTTATAATCCTCCACTCATTCTCTCTCTTCCTCCCAACCACTCATTATTCTGCACTCATTCTCTCTCTTCCTCCCAACCACTCATTATTCTCCTTTCTTAATTTTTGTGTTTCCCCTTCCATGTTGCAACTTACCCGGAACGGAGGGAGTATTCAGTTTCACTTTTCAACTTTTATATTTCATAATTCATATCCTCTTTTCAGTTTACCCATAGAGTGAAACCTTAGTCTTCGATTCTTCAACTGCGCCGCCTCTCTCCCTCCCAAATATTGGTTTATTTGAAACAAATAAACTTCAAGTGATTAGAACCGGACCAGACCAGTAGAACCAGAACCAATGCATTGGTTCTCACAAGTACTGGTTTGATTCCGGTTCTAGATTTTTATAGAACCAGAGTATTGGTTCCGGTTCTAGTTCTGTGATTTTTTGTCAATAAATGGACCAGACCGGACCATGATCACCCCTAGTCTAGATAGCCATGTGGCGCCTCCTGGTTGATCCGCAGTCTGGATGGGACAATATGTAGCCACCGTATGTCGTGATTGGACATAGACTGTACGGAGGAGAGTAGGTGGTCAAGAGAGCCCATCGGCCATTTAATGCGATAGTACGGCTTGTCCGCCTTGCACGTTACCGAGCTCGGGTTGTGGTCTCTTGCTGAATGCCCTTGGGGGACTTAAAGGGTGAGTCCGTCAAGTGAGCTTGGGGTGGGCTGAGACCGACTCCGGAGCTCGAGGTGAGCTTAATTCGGTTTACTTGTAGATAGACAGATTAGACCCGGTTCTAACTTCTAAGCCCCGTCCACGAGGAGCGGGCTCATCAGGTTGATACGTACATACATATATAAGTATACTCCCTCCGTCCCATTTCAAATTGCAAATACTAGGTTGGCACGGGGATTAAGGGAAAAAGTGAAAAAGGTGATGTGTTGTGAGTGTTGATAGTTGAGTGGGAGAGAGAAAGTGGGGTAGAAAATAGTTAGTGGGTTAATGGATGTGAGTGTGCAAGTGAGTTAAAACTTATCATTTTTGGATTTTGCAATTTTAGTTGGGACACCCTTTTTGGCAAGTTTTGCAATTTGAAATGGGACGGAGGGAGTATAAACCAGCCTAAATAAATATAAAGAAAAAAGAGAGAGGCAGTAATAGTGACCATAATATTCACAATTTTGTAATGAGTCAGCCTGAGGACAACACTTTAATTACAAAATAATGTTTTAATTACTTAGTATAGCAATATACAATTATTTTTTCAAATAATTACAAGAAAAAAATAAATACATGATTTACATGACTGTACATGAAAATAAATAAATACTCCCTCCGTCCCATTTGATGTTTCACCAATTACCCAAATGGATGTCCCGTTGATTGCTTCACCTTTCCTAAAATGGACATCTTATACTACATCAACCAAGGGTTGAAGTATGCTAATTACAATTGTAAACTTGCAATGCCATGCAAATTAAGTATTTATTCTATTCAGGCAACAATGGCAGCCTAGAAACACTAGTACCCACACCACCAAACTTGAATCCCTTACCATTCTGAGATTTTGAACTTGATTTAGAGTACTTTGCAGTTGCAGATGTTTTCTTCTTCAATTTCTTGGGAAGAATCTGCAGTCTCGGGCTGAGATCCGTCCCCGAGTTTTCAACAGCCAGCTGATAACTCTCAACGAGCTCGAGTTGTCGAGCAACAATCTCCGTGCATCTTGGGAGAAGCTCTACCGGCTCACCACTAGGAATTACGATATACTCTATTGCAAGTCTTACTTCCTGTATAAATAACAAAAATCAATTCTTGTTCAAATTATGCATGATAAATATAACATGTAACATTTTGGGTGCAAGTGCACCCTTTATACAACAAAGTGCACCCACTATACAACAAAGCAACTTGGCAGTGGTGTTGAGTAAGACTTTGGATCCCAAGGTGATGGGTTTGAGTCCTAAGGTACACATTTTTGTTTCCTTCACAATATTTGTGCACCCACTTAGTAAACATCCAAGATTCGTTCATAGTATTTGTGCACCCACTAAGAAAACATCCTAGATCCGCCACTAATTTATAATTATAAAAAGATATACAAGAGAGAAACGAACCTCCAGGGCATCTATCTCATCTGTTGATGGTTTTCTTCCCGGTGCATCATCTTCTATTTCAATGCCAAATGAGCTTTTAGAAAGTTGCTTCGACTTGGAACTTAAGGATTCGGAGCCAAGAATCATGCGGATTGCTTTTACCATTGGTGCCATGGTATTTGTCTGTATTATCAAAACCATCAACACAAGATCTTGAAAACAAATAAAATACAAAAAAGGCAGCGTGGTGTTATAAGAGCTCTCACTATCTGTGGGGTCCAGGGAAGGCCCGAGCCCACATGAAAGATAGAGAAACTAGATTTAGGAAGTACCTTGATAACATAGACTGGCAACTGGTGAAATTTAGCTACAGTACGTATCCAGGGATTTTGCTTCAGTTCTGAACTGGTTGCCAAAATAGCATCCGCAGTACCAACGTCATATGTTACATCAATGAACTCCTCAAGGCCCATTGCTTTTGCTACTTGTTGTAGGTCAGCTTCAAGGATCTGAAACGAGTTCAAAGATTGAAATTTATCAATTTTATTCGCCTTAATAATCAAGTCAAAGAGTCCCATTTTCAAAAAGTCAAACATATGCCCGGGTCTTCGAATAAGAGTAATTTACCTTGTAAGTATATACATAGATAGGGGAGGTACTCTTGTTCAATTCGTCTGTGTTCCTCTCCTTGGAAATGGAAGAATAATCATCATCAGAATCAGAATCAATTCCCGCCTTTTGGCCTTCATAAGGCAGCTCAGAGCTATGTAACTCATTATTTTCAGGAGAAGTAGTACTATGTGCATAAACAGGTGTACTCTTGTTCTTTTCGGGCGCAGAAGTAGTACTATGTGCATATACTGGTGTACTCTTCTTGCGCAGTTTTTTACTGCGCAGCTCCTTGGGACTTGAGGAATAATCTTGAAATTCCTGTCTTAATGCAATATCAAAGCTTTTAGCTGCAGCAGGCAGCTCAGCGTCATCTAACTGGAGCGTCTTTGGTGTTGAAGTGAATTCTGGAGTACTATCAACTTCATAATCCACATGACGTCGGATTTCAAACAGCGGGGTTTTTCCTGTGGTCCATCAAAAGCTAATAGTATTAGGTAAATTCACCCGACCTTCTTGACAAGCAATTTTTTTATTGGTCAACTTAATTGTAGGCTGACATTAAAAAAGATGGTTATACTCTCTTCGTTCCATAATAAATGTTGCATCTTGACTTTTTTGGTCAACTTAATATTTGACCAAAAAGTTACCAATAACTAATAATTTTCATGAAACTCTAAAAATTGTTGTCAATAGTATTTTGATGAAGCATCAATAACAATTTTTAGAAAGTTGACCAAAAAAATTAAGGTGCAACATTTATTATTTTGGGACAGAGGGAGTAGTTAAGATGTACTCCCTCTGTCTCGAAATGATCTTCTCATGTGCCATTATTCTTTGTCTCAAAAAGTTTTTCCCATTTCTACAATTTAGGCTTAAATGTACATAAACACAACATGGCTAGTGAAGCAAGTGTTTATATCTTTAAAAAGTTTGAATAGTCAAATGTGAAAGATCATTTTGGGACGGAGTATGAAGGTTTCATATACCTGCAAGAATAGCATCTACAGTAGCATCCAATCTGTGATATACACAACATTCGGTTCTTGATATCATTTCAACTGCACATGAAAATGTAGGAGGCCCTTTCCTCTCCAGAACTGTTTTCTGCACTTTCCTTTTCTTTGCTAGCTCATCTCCAAGAGTAACACTCTGCAAATAAACGAACAATTATCAGCCAAGAAATAAAAATTGTTAGTACGAATCTTTGAGTTTTCAAGAGTATATATATTCGACCTCTATACCACCAACAAGTATCTGAAGAGATGGATTTTTAACTATGCTTTCAATTGAGAGTCCGTGTGCAGTTGCAACAAGCTGAACTCCTCTTTGAGCAATTGTGCTGGCAGCCAATGCCTCCAGCTCCGTCCCTATTTCATCAATTATAATGGTCTGAGGCATATGATTTTCAACTGCTTCAATCATCACCTGCTCAGAATTAAAGCAAGGAAAAACAAATACTCAAATTAGATACTTGTCGCTGACTTGAATGTGTACTACAAAGAAAGCACATGGTACAAGTTTGACACGCACATTGTGCTGCATATGAACATTTGGGACTTGCATCCTTCTTGCACGGCCTATTCCAGCATGAGGAACATCTCCATCACCTCCAATCTCATTTGATGTATCTATAATAACAACTCGTTTTTGACGCTCATCAGCCAGCATTCTAGCTATTTCTCTACACAAACAAAGCAAAATAGGATAAGCTGATTTATGGCAAAAATTAGGACTTTGTAGACGGTAAAACTTAACATATAAAGTTGCTATTGTTTCAGATTATATTAGAAGTTTGAACAAACTGTAGTTAATTAATTTAGTACAACAACGCATGAAAAAGTACAATCTTGTACTGAAATGAAAAAGAAAAACAAGAAAACTATCAAAAGTTGACAATCAGAAGACGGAGTATATACTCATGCATAGAAAATATCATTTGATTTTGATAAATTTTAAGAAAGATATACCTAATTAAGGTGGTTTTACCAACTCCCGGAGGTCCTATAACCAATATAGAACCTCCTCCCTCAACCAAGTCACGTATGATTTCAGCGCTTCCAGATATAGCTCGACCAACTCGGCAAGTAAGACCAATAATTTGTTTTTTTCGGTTGCGAATGGCACTTATACGGTGTAGAGAACGATTGATGCCCGATCGATTATCATCTGAAAACTCACCAACCTGAAACAATTACAAGAATCATGTTATCTTCCTTAGATTCACAATAACAGTAACCAGCACAATAGTCTGTTGTACTATCCGTACACCTATATGGGTAATGGGTCCCTCCATCTCAAATAGACTAGTGTGCTATCCGTAGACCTATAGATTGCGAAGTACTTAAACCACCCCATAATGATTGTTCATTTTTGTTCTTGAGTAAGATAAAAAAAAAATAGGCATTCTTTCGGACAAAATCAGCACTACCTCTGTCTCAAAATGAATGTCCGAATTTGCTCTCGATCAAGAGCAAAATTGAACATTCATTTCGGGACGGAGGGAGCAATAATTAATCAAGAACATGTCTAAATCAAAATGATCTAGCTAATACTATATAATTAAGTCTTAATCAGTGATTAGCTTTAACTTTTGATCTAATAAATTAATTTAACTTATGCATAAAAGTATTTAAAGTAGATACTGTAAATAAGTACAAAAGTATTGAATATAAAATCCACTTAGTTTAACCTTTGATATGGCATGGTGCAGATCATCAAGCTACACAGGTTCTTGAGAAATGATCCAATCACCAGACGGGAACCGAGCAAGAGGCTGTCTACCTAAATCCAACACAACTTCAATCAAACCTCCAATCTCCCTGTGCACAAACAGCTCATTCTTCATCCTCAAGGGCACCAATTCAAGAAACAAATCCAGCTCCGAAACAGCCTCCGGCAGTGAAGAAGTCGAAGCCAAATCTGAAGAAACCAAAGGCGACCCGTTTCCAGTGGTGGTCCAATTACTCGGCCTACGAATTTCCGGGGACCAAACAGATCGGATCGGAGATCTGGAAGAAGACACTTTACTACGCCAGCGAGGTGTTCGATGAAATGCACCAGAGAAAGAATTAGAAATAATAGAACTTTGAAGGTAAGAAAGAGTTGAGATAGGTCCTTGTACTACTTGATTAGCTGAATGCCATGAAGAGTGAAGATCAATAAGCAGAAAACGTGAATTCAGAGCGATCATTTTTTTTTTGGCTCAAATCACAATCTTTCTTTTGAGTAAACTGTGATTAGTACAAAGGGAAGAAGATGGTTTAAATAATTGAAAAGGGTGTGTGATATTTTGATTGGGTTGCAGAGGTGGTGAAGAATTGGGAGGTGGGAAGGAAGGAAGACGAAAATGGAAACGGAGATTCGATGGAATCTGCTCTGGGATTGGCGAATGGATGGGTCCCAAGAGATAGGAGGAAACCAAATAGGAAGCTGTTAAAGACCGTTGAAGCTGTACACGTGGGGAACTCCTGCAGACCACATATCCATATCCTTGGAGCTCTGGCGTCGACTTGTAAAATTTCTCTAAAGGTGGATGCAGACACGCCAAAAGGTTCATATGAACCGGCGAACCGGAGGTTTATGAACCGTGAAAAATCGTCAAAAACCGTGAACCATAAACCGTGAATCGGGGTGAACCGTGAACCGGCGGTTCACGGTTTTACAAGGTTCATAGGCCATGAACCGGCGGTTCATGAACCGTTGAACAGTGAAACATAAACCTTGAGATTTTTAACATTTTCCATATAAGTTTCATCCATTTTGTTATTCTTTTTATGACTTTCATCCATTTTTTCGTTAATTTTTTAACGAAACACCTAAACACAATCAATTTTGTTATAACTTTCATCTATTTTTTTCGTTAAAAATTTAAAAAATAATTAAAAATATATAAAAATTAAAATAAAAAAGCGAACCGTATAAACCGTGAACCGGGTATAGGCGGTTTTGTAAGGTTCATCCATATTGTGAACCGGGAACCGGCGGTTCACATGAACCTGAACCGGGTATGTCTAGGTGGATGGATGGTTTTGAAATGGATTTCTAACATAATATTCTATCTATCAACTGGGGCAGAGGGAATAGAAAACAATAAATTTTGAACATTTTAGAAAAATTGGACTTACCAATGGGACAAAAAAAAAAAAAAAAGTGCAACGAATTTTGGGACGGAAGGAGTAATACTAATGAGAGCATCCACAGTGGTAGAGCTTTTTAAAATTGTTTTTGTTTTGTTTTTTGTTTTTGTTTTTGTTTTGTTTTTTTTTTGTTTTTTTTGTTTTTGTAGTTTTTAGATGATAAGTCAACAAATAAGAAGTTTAAATCTTCTTTCACAATGATAGAGCTATTTAAAATTAATGCTCTAACACGAGAATTTGGGAAGACTAAGGAAAATAATAAAGTTACAAAAGATGGCTACAAAATGTGGCTTACAAAATGAGGTGTCATAATTGTGTTGGTGTTTTTAATTAGAGTGTGTCGGGTCCACTATCGATGTAGCCAATAAAATATCGCCACCACATCTTGTATCCTTCATTTTGTAAACTTCTTTTGTAAGTCTATCATTGCCCGAAAACTAATGGAAATGTTCATATAAAGAGTTATTTCTAAAAAGGGTTACTCTTTACTAAATAGCTCTTTTATTTTATCTACAATGGTAAAAAGCTTGAAAGAGTTCTAAATACTAGGAGTAGTGTTTAACTTTACAATTCCAATATTCCTCTATGTAGTAAAGATAGACACGTTGCGGGTAACTAAAAGGGTTTTGTGACTTGTCTGATTCGTTCAATTCTTAATTGCAAGTTATGATCTTTCAATGCTAATTTACATACCTTGTTATATGTGTTTTCCAATTAATCAACTATAAGAATCAAACCGGTACGATTATTCATGGAATGATTCACTAGTCCATAGTTCATGAAGTCGGAGAAGAGAATCATGACTATTTGTGTTTAGATCGTGAGAGGGAAAAATGAAAAGATAGTTGCTCATTTTTATTTTTATTTGTGCCGAGAAAGGGGGAGATTGTTGGATATTATGCCCTAAGCCCTTGAGAAAGGCTTATGTGTTACATCATGTCTTCATTTGTTATAGAGATAACAAGATAGATTATTATATCTTTTGCATGCTTATTATAATAATCAATGTCCCTAGCACTTACGAAGAGCAAGCATGAGTTTAATGGATAATCATAGATAATTAAATCTCATAATAGTTATATCATTTGATATCCTAGACCTGACATTATCATGCTCTTCCACATGATGGACATTGTGTTTGACGTACTCAAACGCTACCCTTAACCAGGTAGTTATAAAGGCTACGATTGGCACAATCGGATTCTTGTAGGGAAGAATGATAAGTCAAGATGGGATTTGTCCCTCTCTCAAGAGAGATATCTGCTTGGCCACTCGATGAGTGAGATTGATGATAGTGTATGGTCATACCCAAATAAATTGATTTGTTCAATGTCATTTGCTCATATCAATCTACTCGGGATCGGGAAAGCATTGGACAACATAAGTTGACATGGATCATGACTTATGTCCAATATGATATCGCGTGACAAAGGGATTGTGATATGTTCTATTAAGGTAACTTTGAGATTTCAAAGTTATACTATTTGGGTAGTCATAATGGCTTGCTAGAGTCCGCTCACGACTTACGGGTTCTGAATGGTTCGGACTCGTTGCCAACATAGTATAATCCTATTGGGTCACACACAAAGAATGGATTGAAAATGCTGAAAATCTGGGAAACTGCAGAACCAGTTTGGTACGGCTGGCTAGGAGGAGTACGGCTCCAATGGAGCAGTACGACTGTAACACCCCGAAAAATTTCTAATTCCATAAATAACAAAATGGTACAATTTACATTTCCAAAATACTATACAAAGCCTCATTACTAATAATTCTCAAATGCTCTATAAACTGCTCTGCCCCAAATCCTTTCATCCCGATCATCGCTTAACTGCAAAACTGAAACTGGAGGGGCGTGAGCTGGGGGGCTCAGTAAGAAAGGGGATATACAATGTCACAGAAGCCAATGGAACACAAACACCAAATAACAATGTCCATGAAATTATAAATATGGACATGCCAATAAGACCCGTTTCATAACCGAATAACTGATCAATCATACTTTACAGTCCGATGTACTAATTATATTCGGGCCCAGTGACTCAACCAAATTAACCGAATTGTTGGCCGCCCTCGACGGAGCCGGACCCAACACAAACACAATAACCGAGTCCACTGCGACCGTTACATAATTAGCTATATCGCAACTGTTCCATATAACAAATCCATATTTGGGAACAAATAACACATAAAGCATGCTTTTCAAATAATCATAACATTAACCGAGCAAGTTCAATTCCAAAGCAATAATCAAATGGGACTGAACAAATGAACTACGTATCAATAAAATTGAGTACTACGATAAGACGGGTATAAAAAGAAAATGACGCGGAATAAATACTGCGTAGTCTCTCTTACCTAAAAGTGCTAAGGACAGATCATCAAATATTTTCATTTAACCCGACCACCGAGCAACGCTTTGAAACTCAAACTGTCTGAACTAAGGGTGGGTTTGGCATTACTTCTGATTATTCATAAGTGATTCTTGGTAACTGATTATGGTAAAAGTGATTTCTTAAAACGCAATTTCGTGTTTGGCTACACATTCTTAAAAGTGCTTTTATGTCACAAGTGATTCTAAAATTTGTTTGGCTACCATATACTAAAAGTGATTCTAAAATAATGAATGTCAAAAATACCCTAACATTCAACCAACAAAAGTTCATGTCAAATCCTAAAGTGTCACTCACATGAAATCAACCATAGGTGCCAGACCAATTTAAATACCAAGTTCAAATAAATAATGCATACATTTTCTTTTATGTTTTATCTACGCCAAACGATTGCAACAATTCCGATTACTGCTACTCTGCAGCTCGTTGTCGTCGATGGTTTATTTGCTCTGCGAAGCTTATCTTGCCCCTGTCCAAATGGTAGTCACCAAAGAAAGTCACTAACAGTATATTGCCAAAGACACATCACTAACAAGTCCACCAAAACACATTACCTGGATTAAGTGCAAATAATCAAATCTTCATAATTTTCTTTCTCATTACCATTAAATGCAAATAATCAAATCTTCATAATTTTCAAAAGTTCATGAATGCTAGTAGAACAAACAAATGAAGACGAAATCACTACGGATCCATAAACTTGTAAGTTTTCTATGGATTCTTAAGAACCTCTCTGGTGCATAGATCACTTTAAGTCACTTTGAAACTCTAATTTGTATATGAGGGGTTGAGATACTCCCTCTGTCCACCGGAAAAAGTTAGTCATTTTTTTTAGTTGTTACTAAGATACAACTTGTTATTGATACACCATTATAAATACTATCAACTCCAATTTTTAATTCTTATTAAAATAACATAAATTATTACTCAAAGTTCATTCAAACTAACGATGAAAAAAGACTAACTTTTCGAGACACAAAGCCACAGAGGAAGTACACATGTTTAGACTATGTAGTTATACAGCTCATCAAATGGACTTGGGTTAGGGAAAAATACAAATAGATACAATACATCTCCAATTGAATTTTGGATTTGGCAAAAACACAAACACCTAGTGTGCATTAACCTAAAAGCCTTTCTTTTACTTATATACATACGGAGTATACTACTGCTCTCTCATTTTTCTCCTAATCAATCAACCTCCAAATTACAAGCAGGACAAACACAATGAATAAAAGTAAAAAGGGAATAGAGCGTTGAGTTAACACTAATAGACTCAGTGTAAAGCAAACGAAGAAGAATTGTTCATATATAAAAATTCAAGATACACCAAAATTTGTTTATATTCATTGTATTATAGCTTATGCATAAACAATATCTGTGACATGTAATTACAGAAAAGAGTATAAAGAACTTACCATAGGGATACATATAATTTGAATTAAAAGATCAAAAGAAAGGGTAGTAGGACTATCACTTCAAGTGTTTATGTTAATCTTTCTACTTCTAAGTTCTTGGGTATTGGATGGATCCCACATTTGTATAAATGTGTTAAACTTGAGAAATAGAAAGACTACTTAAGAAAGGTAAAGATTAACATATGTGTTCATAATGATGCAAATGTTGCAACATTAATCATAGGAACTTACGAAGTATCTTTACCTAGTGGGTTCGTATTTGTTTGAACAAATTTGCTACCTTGCTTAGTACTACACCTAATTTGATACCCATTACTAATACCATTCAAGATATTAGTATTTCATCATATGTATCAAAATTTACATTTGATACCTATCATTGGAGTTGCCCTAAAAATCACTTTAAGATACTCATTTCTGTTATAAAACTGGAGAACCAAGAGCAGAATCTCAATAGCGAATATTTTATTTCCAAAATATTATAGAGAGAGTATACAATATAGAGAAACATAGAAGTTAGGAACTTCTGAGGTGTCTTGAAATGAAAACTAGAGCCTACTATTTATAGGTGAAACTCGGCTTCCTCTGTATGCTTCCATAAGGATAAACATTATCCTTTAATAAGGCTTCCTTAGTAAGATTCTCTGAAGATATTTACCAATCTTCCCTAATAAGCTTCACTGAAGATATTTATAAAGCTTCTCTAGAAATACAAAGTTTCCCTAGTAAGTTTCACGGAAGATATTTACAAAGCTTCCCTAGTCAGCTTCGCGAAAGCTTATCTTGTAAACTTCCGGTTCAAAGGACATCCACACAATAATATATTATAATAATTTTGTCTTATTTTAATTTTGCACGCATATTAAAGAAACCATGAAAAATGAGCAAAATCTCATTTAAAAACCCAGTTTTTTAGATTAGGAAAAACGGGTTTTATTATATCGGCGTGATTTTTGACGCGACGATGAAACTGCTCCCTTCTTCTGATTCATTGGTGCCGCTAGCTCTGCTCCATCTCTGCTCTCTCCGTCCGATTGTCTCCATTGAAATCAGTTGTCGACAGTAAATGAGGCTCCTCCCTGTGTCCTCATTGCTTCCCCTTTACCCTTCTCGCTGACCATATCAACTCTCAATTTCTCTCTTTAGATCCAAGTCGAATGCATTTGGGATTTGGATTTTTACAATATTTGGGTTCACTTTTGGTTTTGATATATGCTGAGCTCTAAATTTGGGTGTAAGAATTTATATCTTTAGATCCAAATCGACTGCCGTTGGTAAATCTCTAAATTTTGATTTTAGGTGTAAGAAATATTTGAGGTTTTTGATCCAGTGTTTTGTATAGTTTGGATTGGATTTGGTTAATTTGGGGCGTGAGATTTGGAATGGTTTGTGTTTCGGCCAATTTTCGACAATTGGACAGAAAAAAAGAAGTAGGGTACAAATAGAATATAGACTTTCAGAGTTCAAGATGTAGACCATAGTTCAAGACGTAGACGCATGATGTAACGATGAAAGCCCTTGGAACAATCGTCCTCCGGCACAAAACCTCGGGAGGTTTTGGAAACCTACCTTACCAAACGATTTTATTAATGTATGAGTGTGAGTACAGAAGAGAGTATCTAGAGAGAGTTATAATGGGAAGTGAGTGTGTGAAATTCATGTGATGGTTCTCTCTTTTATACTTGGAAAAAATAAATAACAAACCCAATAAATATCCCTATTAATCCGGAGAGTCTAGGGTTTGTTGTAGATCAGCCCTTGTGGATAATCGTTGACTCAGTCTCTAATTAATCACATGTATTGCAATCATGCCCTAAAAAATAAGAACCATAAAACTGCCTTTCAGGATGTAGACGTCAGGATGAAACAGTTGCCCAGATGTCAAGATGTAACTGAGTTGCTGTGAAATTCTTTCCCCAAACAATAAATCCCTAAAAATCTGGGATATCTTTAGTTTTTTGAAGACCATGGGTTGTGGATAATTTATTGTTGATAAGGACCTCATATTGACCCGGTCTACAATTAATCACATGGCTGATATCATGATCCTAAAAAATAGGGATTTGCTAACTGTCTTCATGGCGTCGACTCAGGATGTCAGCTCAGGATGTCAGGATGTAGAGTCAACATGTAGAGTCAAGATTTAAGATGTAAGGTCAAGATGTAAGATGTAAGGTACCACTTCAAGATGTAACTTGCCAACTCAGGATGTCGACTCAAGGTAATTCAAGATGTCGAAAAAAAATATCAAGGTGTCAAGGTCCCTCTATGTAGCTCAAATTTCATCCTAAACAGTTTGCACTGTAGACAAAGGATGGAGGGACTTGGGGTGTTCAGTTAGCATAAGATGTAGTATGTGTTTGGGTGTTAATGTTAAAGAAAAAATAATTCAGTGTTAGTATTGTTTAAGTGCCAGTGTACGTGTAAGAAAAGAGCCGGTGTTAATTAAAAAAATGTCAGTGTTTGTATAAAAGTGTCAGTGTAAAGAGTGCTAGTGTAAAAAAGTGTCAGTGCATATATTAAGTGTCAGAGTAAAAAAGTGTCAGTTCATGTATTATCAAGTGCCAATGTAAAATAGTGCTAGTGTTAGTGTAAAATAGTGTCATTGTTAGTGTAGGGAAGACAAGAAAAGAGGAAAGTCAATGCATGGGCGTTTAAGTGCCAGCGACACAAAAATGATTTTCCTTAAACTTAGGTAAAACTAATTTTTCATAAGACCAACTCTGGAAAAATGAATACAAATTGCAAGTAAATTATAAATGTAATTAGGGAAAATTGCAACTTGGTCACCCATGTTTTGCCAATAGTTGTAATTGGGTTCCCAACAGTGTAAAAGTTGCAACCTCATAGCCATGTTTGTCATTTTGGTGCAAGTTAATATAAATTTCATTAAAAACGTATCTCCCGTTAAAACTTAACATATGTGCCTCATACATGATTTTAGAGGGGCAAGATCGACATTTCCTATCAGAATATAAATGTCTGTTTAATAACTTGAAAAATCTAGGGTAATTTTTTTTTTGGGGGGGGGGGGGGAATTAATCTAGAGTGAGAAATTCAAGAACTGGGATTGAAAAAATGTAAACGTCGTTCATCGTTTCCCCATTATAAAAACTCCACTTACTCCACTCCGACTAGTGTAATGCTTTCCTCCTCCTCATCCCTTGCACACTACGGTGGAAATAAATATTCAAATAAAACTCGAATCTAGTTCTAAATGGTGTTGTTATATAGCACATAAAGGTGCTCCACCCCAAACATGGATTAAGCAATGTCCCCATTGCAAAATTTAAGAAAAGAGGAACGAACTCAAACAAAGGCAATTACCGCTCATCCCATCATAATACCATTGGGATTTTATAAAGCAATTATATGTAGTCCCAACAAAAAGAGCACTTTGAATTGCCTCCCAGATGTGTTGGGGAATTGGGGGGATCTCCGCATCCACTAGCCCATACTAGCAGTCATCAACATAGAGAAATAATTCAACACATGAAATAAAGTAATATGAAAGAACAAGAACACCAATGTTTGATAACCCAGTTCATCAACACATGACTATATCTGGGGGCACTTGGCCAGGATATCATTATAATAATATATGAAGGATTACAACTTTAGCACATGCACTCACATAGATCTAGCGTAGCTATACTCCATGAACAATATCTCATACATATTATCTCACCTCCCCAAGAACACACAAACAACACGGTCATGGCCGGGTTGTAGGATCGCCCCCCATGGCTCTCCTAGGCCTCCAGCCCCCTCCTAGACCCTATTTTGTGGCTCCCTTTGATATCCTAACTTTCTCCTATCAAGCATACAATATTATGGACGAATTTATGCTTATACAGGTGTACAAGGAAGCCCTAAGTCATTTGGAAGAGATTACATCAAAATAGGAAACAATGACAAAAAATCTGGATCTACCCAAGGGGCGGGCGAGCGCCCGGTCAAGATCGGGCGAGCGCCCGGTACACCAGATTGTACTTCCCCATTTTTGTCTTGCTCGGTGACCTCCTCAGCCCTCCGTAGCATATTGTTTCCTCCTTCTTGAACTCCTCTTGACCTCTACCAACTCCCCATGACTTAGACTCCTTCTCCCCTTTGCTTCCTCATATGAATGGATCTATAGGATTTGGGTTTCATAAAATTTTAAATGCTATATTCCGCTGCCCATGTTACTACGAAACCCAACAGTGGCATCAGAGCCTCGTTCATGTTGATTATTTCAATATATAATCATGTTGTGTGGATATAAATTGTTTATGTGTTATATGCATTTTATGTGGTTTATTGTTTTATAAACTATAATCGCACTATTCAGTCGCAATAAAAAAAATTATGTTGTATTCAAAATTGTTGGGTTATCAATTTTTGATTCTATCAAAGTTTTGATAATCTAGAGATTCATGAATAAATTGTTTATTCAAGGTTTTGATGATCATGGTGATTGGATCACCAAGAACACCAAATCCTAATTGGATCGGGAAAAACAATTTGGGATAAATTTGGAACTTTAAAATTTGGAATTTTCGAAGGGTCCGACCGGACCTAGTAGGCGACCGGCCGGACCTCCGGGTCTTGTGCGGGTGCGGCCTTTAGGTGGCGGGTGTGAATCTTGGGGTTTGAATTTCCTATTTGTTTTAGTCTGTTGAATTCTGAGATTGGTTCAAGGTTTGGATGGCTAGCCTACGTTCTCGAGACTGTGTTTCCCAAACTTGATCGTAATCAAATATTCAAAGATAAAACGAAGTTAGAATTATGAAGAGTTCATAATTGCTAAAATTGAGAAACAAATTTCTTGATTCGAAGATTGGAGATCCATGTGGAATTGTGAATGCAATTGGCCTACGTTCATCGAGACCATCTATTGCTTAGTTTCGGCCACATGGACTACTTTCTTGGTTTCTTGGATTAGTGCGGAATTGTGGTTGCCTTATGGCTTAGTTCGGCCGCATTTTGTTGTTTGATTTGGAAATAATAACCAAAGTTCAAATAGTCTCATCCTCATAATTATAGAGAAACTAATGACACATAATATCATGCTTAAATTAATGGAGATTAATTTAATGACTAAACTTGATGTGTAACATGTTTATCTTATGTGATCATAAATGTGTTATATGCTATATGTTGTGAACCTTCTTTAAAATTTAAGTTTCATGCCAATCCATGATTAAAACACTTGTGAGTACATGGGTAGTTTTATGTGGGCTCTGCCAAAGCGAGGTGCATTAATTCTATCCATCTATGAGCAAGATGAGGAAAGAGTGATTCCTATACGTTTAAAATGATTTGACTTAATTAGGCTATCAAAAGACAAAGTTTTGGGCCTAAGGCACAGATGAGATTAAAACATGTTTGCATATGATGTCTAAAATCTCATAAAATATCTAAGAGTCATATATGATATGATTGACAAGGAGTTGTCTACCTAATTAATTTGATTTTGAGCAGTATCGCCAAAGCGGACTTGAAATTAAATTAAAGTTGGATCCATTTAAATTATATTATACATTGGATGTATATGAAGGTTATATAATTTAGTGAGAGTATTTGTGAAATACTAATATCTGTAATATCTTTAAAATTAAGTTGGTACTTATATATGATTATATGTTTGCATAATTGTAGAGAATGGCTCAAAATTCAAGTTCTTTATCATTGCGATCTATCCTTGAGAAGGAAAAACTTCAAGAAAATGGATCTAACTTCATGGATTGGATCCGTAGCCTTAGAATTGTTCTAAAGCATGAAGATAAGCTCTATATTCTTGATGAACCCATTCCTGAAGATGAACCTGAATCATCTGCCCCCAAGGATGAGAGAAACTCCTACAAGAAGCACAAGAGTGATTCTCGTGAGGTGGGTTGTCTCATGCTTGCAGCCATGTGATCTAAGCTTCAGAAGACTCTTGAACACTTGGAGGCATATGACTTTGCTGTTGAGTTGAAAGATATGTTTCTAGAACAGGCAAGGCAGGAAATGTTCGACACTATAGCTGCCATTGTCTCATGCAAGATGAGTGATGGGCAGGCTGTGGGCCCTCATGTTCTGAAGATGAAGGGTCATTTTGAGCATCTATAGAGGCTTGGCCATCCCATTGAGGTTGAGTTGGTCACTGATTTTATTCTTAATTCATTGCCCAAAAGCTATAATCAGTTCGTAATGAACTTTAATATGCATGGGATGGATAAGTCCCTGTCTGAGTTGCATGGGATGCTAAAGACAGCGGAAAATAAAATCGATAAAGAAGCCGCTCCTGTGCTCATAGTGTCAAAGGAAGGAAAGGGCCAGAAAGGCAAAGGAAAAGGGGGTAAGACAAAAGTTGTCAAACCCAAGATTAGCAAGACAACTGTTGCCAATGCTAATGTGACTAAACCTGTTCCCAAAAGGATGCAATTTGTTTCCACTGCAATGAGATTGGTCATAGGAAATGCAATTGCAAGGTTTACAAGGAAGAGATGAAGACGAAGAAGAGCAGTGAGACTGCCTCTACTTCATGTATCTATGTTATAGATGTTCTTCTTTCTAATTCTAGCTCCTGGGTATTAGATACCGGATGTGGATCTCACATTTGTTTAAATGTGCAGGGACTAAGGAATAGAATGCTACTTAAAGATGGCGAAGTGGACATACGTGTGGGGAATGGAGCAAGAGTTGCTGCATTAGCCGTAGGAACATATGATGTCATTTTACCTAGCGGATTAATTCTTGTTTTGAACAATTGTTATTACATTCCGGATTTAAGTAGAAATACTATTTCAGTTTCTTGTTTGGATAATGAAGGTTATAGTTTTCTTGTTAAGAATAAGAAGTTTTCTATTTATTTAAATGAGATGCTTTATTGTACTGCATGTTCATTTAATGACCTTTATGTTCTTGATGTTGAAAGTGGGAATAATGAGAATATTTATAATGTAAATAAAAAATCCAAACCTAATGATGTAAATCATACTTATTTGTGGCATTGCCGTCTTGGTCATATTAATGAGAAGCGTATCTCAAAACTCCATAGGGACGGACTTTTAGATTCACATGATTTTGAATCATATGAAACTTGTGAGTCCTGTCTACTTGGAAAGATGATAAAGACACCTTTTACTAAGAGTAGTGAAAGGGCTAGTGACTTATTGGGACTCATACATACTGATGTATGTGGACCAATAAGCAGCAATGCTAGGGGATGATATCAATACTTCATAACTTTTACTGATGATTTTAGTAGATATGGCTATGTCTACTTGATGAAACATAAAAGTGAATCTTTTGAGATATTTAGAATATTTCAAAATGAAGTACAAAATAACCTTGGCAAAACTATTAAAGCACTTTGATCTGATCGTGGTGGAGAATATTTAAGCCAAGAATTTGACAATCATCTTAAAGATTGTGGAATTGTTTCACAATTAACTCCACCCGGAACACCGCAATGGAATGTGTGTCTGAGCAGAGAAATATGACTTTATATGATATGGTCCGCTACATGATGAGTCAAATTGATCTTCTTTATCCTTTTGGGGACATGCACTAGAAACTGTTGCTCTAACACTAAATAGAATTCCAACTAAAACTGTTCCAAAGACTCCATATGAGATGTGGACTGTAAGAAAACCTAGTTTGTCTTTCATGAAGATTTGGGTTGTGAGGCTTATGTTAAGAGAATGATCTCTGACAAACTTGCACCAAAATCTGACAAGTGTTATTTTGTGGGTTACCCTAAGGAAACTAAGGGTTATTACTTTTACAGCCGCACGGACAACATAGTGTTTGTTGCCCGAGATGGTACCTTTCTAGAGAAAGAGTTTCTCTCCAAAGGAATTAGTGGGAGTAAAATTAATCTCGAAGAGGTTCGAGAACCCGAAAATAATATGGAACAAATCGTTGGATCTGAACAAGTTTCACAACGAGTTGTGGAACTATTCAGAATACTCAAGTTCCTCGCAAAACTGGTAGGGTGCGATCCGAACCTGAGAGATATGGATTTCTCATGATGGATAGCAATGAAGTGGAAGTCATAGTTGATGACGAATCCACTTCCTGCCAAGAAGCGATGTTCTCTCCTGATTCAGATAAATGGCTTGGAGCCATGAAATCTGAAATTAAAACATGTATGATAATCAAGTTTGGAACTTGATTGATGCACCCGAAGGGGTAAAAACCATAGGATGCAAATGGGTTTTCAAAAGAAAACTGACATGGATGGAAAGGTGCATACTTATAAAGCTAGACTTGTAGCGAAAGGCTATAGGCAGATTCATGGAATCGACTATGATGAAACTTTTCGCCCGTAGCAATGATCAACTCTATAAGAATTTTACTTGCATAGCCGCATATTTTGACTATGAGATATGGCAAATGGATGTCAAAATTGTTGGGTTTTGAGGCAAACATGTGCAGCGGAATTAAGCAATATGAAATTAACAAAATCCTAAGCCCCAAGATCCATTCATGATGATTAAATTAATAGCAAGATGAATTTAGAATACTAACCGTTGTTGTGCATTTAAATTTTTTGGATCTTCAAATCTTCAAGTCTTCAAGCTTTAGATTTGATCTCCTCGTTCTTCAAGTTCATCAGATCACGATCACAGGAACACGAACTTGAGATGCTAAAGCAAGCATCCTCTATGTGTATCCACACGCAAACGAATATCTAGAACCATTCTAGATCTAGATTGCTAGACCCATTAGAAAACACACTTTTCTAATCTTCAAAGGCTATATGAATTTATTGGTGTTCTTGAGCTTTTAATTCTCAATCTAAACTCAAGAATATGTTCTCAAACACATGGAGGCTACCAATAATGATACAATATCAACTAGGGCTGATTTAGGGTGTTTTAACATCTATTTATTCTCATATGTCCTTAACCCTTAAGGTCTTAGAGTCTAAATCCCGCCATAGTTCAAAACAGTCCAGATTGGTCTTCCAGCGGTTTGCACGGCCGCTCCTTTTAAAGTGCTCGGCCAAGCTGCACGGCCGAGTCCTTTAATCTGCGCTCCCGTGCACACTTCTCAGAATGGTGTATGTTGGGTTTCGATGTAACATGCGCAGCGAAATTTAGCATTTAAAATTTTGAAACCCAAAGCCCATAGATCCGTTTATATGATTAAATCAAATACAACAATATGAATAGAGGAAAAACTAACCCTTGATGACTTTGAATTCTAGCTTTGATCTTGGTGGAGAACTTGAAGCTTTAATCACAAAAGTAAGAACACGAACTTCGAAGATGATAAGTTTCACCCTCTAGCGGTATCCACACCACGAACGAATATCAAGGAGCTTCTTGATCTTGGTTGCTAGACCAAAATTATGAAACACACTTTCACAATTTAATATGACTATATGGAATTTTATTTATGTGTTATTTTGTTCTTCAATCAAAGATGTCTTAGAACAAAATAAAACCTCTCTCAAACTCTTTTGAGACTCACACAAACATTGGTTAAGAGTGCTGGCCGAATTTTGTCTTTTATACACAAGTAGGACCTATTCCAAATAGGAAACTTGTGTCAAAAATCGTCCAAAATTCGTTTCCTAATCAAATTAGGAATCTGCCACCCGATAGTACTGTGCGGCCACCCAGAATCCACTGTGCGGTCGCACAACTATCTGAAACAAACTGGTACAAAAATGAGCTAAGTGTGCGGCCGCCCAGTCCATACTGTGCGGTCGCCCACTTCCCCAGATTTCCAGAATTTCCAAATTTCCAATATAGTCTTTTTAAAGATTCGTTCTCTTGTGTGTGACCCTCTAGGATTATACTAAGTTGGCAATGGGTTCAAACATGAAACCATAAGATATGATTAGGTTATAGCAAACCGTCATACCTACCCAAATAGTATAACTAGATACAAGTTCGCATTCCTTTAGAATATGTCATAATCCCTTTGTCCACGATGTCATTGAACACAAGTCATGGTCAAACAGTCAACTTGTTTTGTTCAATACTTTCTCGATTCCGAATATGTTGATAATCCAAATGACATTGATCCAATCAATTCATTTGAGACCGGCCGAACATTTCATCAACATCATTCCTACGAGAGGCCCAAGCTTGACATCTCTCCGAAGAGGGACAAATCCATTTAGCTTATTCTTCTTCCCTACGTGAATCCGATTATGCCAATCATAACCTTTATAACTACCCGGTTAAAGGCAGCGTTTGAATATGTCAAATATAATGTTCATCAAGTGGAAGACTATAATAACTTCATGTCTAAGGATTCAAATGACATAACTAATATGAGATATATGTACGACATAGACCATGACATAAATCTCATACAGCGGGTCATGTCCAGTACCTTGTTCCAAACAAGTACCCATAAATCTAACATGATCATCCATGATCATTTAGCCTTTATACTAGTGCTTAACAAGTACTAGGGACAGAGATTATTATCAGTAAACATGAACAACAATAATAATCAAACATCTTTTTATTGATATGAAATAAATGATAACAATTACAACGTTTATTAAACGTGCCTAGGGCACCACTACCAACAATCTCCCACTTGCCCTAGGCCCAATCTCCCATGTATCTAATACCCATGGACCTAACATGACCATCATGTTTAGCTTGTGGAAGTCCCTTTGTTAGCGGGTCCGCAACATTGTCATCAGTAGGTACTCTGCATATATTTACGTCTCCTCTATCAACGATTTCTCGAATGATATGAAAACGCCTAAGTATGTGTTTGGGTTTCTGATGTGCTCTTGGTTCCTTTGCTTGAGCAATACCACCATTATTATCGCAATAAAGGTCTATTGGATTAGCAATACTAGGAACCACTTCAAGTTCAGTAATGAACTTCTTAATCCAAACAGCTTCCTTTGCAGCATCTGATGCAGCAATATACTCAGCTTCTGTTGTAGAATCGGCGGTTGTACTTTGCTTGGAACTCTTCCAGCTTACAGCTCCACCATTTAACATAAACACAAAACCTGATTGCGATCGGCTATCATCTTTGTCGGTTTGGAAGCTTGCATCCGTGTAAGCATTTACAACGGGATCATCTTCCATTCCTCCATAGACCAAAAACGAGTCTTTAGTTCTTCTCAAGTACTTAAGAATCGCTTTTACAGCTACCCAGTGATTTTCGCCAGGGTCAGATTGGTATCTACTCGTCATGCTCAAAGCATAAGATACATCCGGTGTAACACCCATCGAATTTCTTGTTAAATATTTGATATACTTGTTAAATTCTTGAACTGGCATATTATGTGTTAGTTTTACTTGGGTTAAATTTTTAACTGCTTTAAATAGTTAAGGTGGTTAAATGTCTAGTTTTGACTTTTGGGTCATTTGTGAAATTTTGACTTTAGGGGCCTTTTTGTTAAAAGTGAAACTTGAGGGGCCTAAGTGTCATTCTTTGAAAGTTTAAGTATATCTTGTTGGGTTTTGCCTGAGAAGGCATTTTACCCAAATCTTTCCTCGTTCTTTCTCTGTTTCAAAGTTAGGGTTAGGTTTTTACCCTATTCTCGACTCCTCGAGTTTAATTATCCCTCCATTCTTGATTCTGATCCCGGATTAATATTCGTGGCGTTGAATAGAGAGTTCCAGGCCGAACAGAAAATTATTTGGGTCGCTTTGATTTTTGACTAGGTAAGTTATTAGCTCCCCCTTGCTTGTAATAACATGCATAAATGTTATTCTCGATACTTGTGAATGTTAATTTCGTGTTTGGGATGATTTTTGTGGTACTTGTAACTTTGGGACAAAGGGAGTAAAATTCCTCTGTGTAAAATAGTGAAAGAACTTGGAAATACTAGTTTGAATATGTTATGCCTTTTTGGAGTTGTTAACATGTTAGTAAAAGTTACTCCTACGCTTGGGACGGACAATTCTAAGCCTGGGAAAGAAAATTGGGGTTTGCTGAATTTTGGACCAGGCGCCCGCCCGGTTGGTGACCAGGCGCCCGCCCTTTTCAACAGAAAGTTATGGGTTTTAGAAATTTTGGATGAGCGCCCGCCCGGTCCATGATGAGCGCCCGCCCGGTCCCCTGTTCCAAATAAAGTGTTTTAAATCCAAATGAGATTGAAAGCTTGTCCCTCCTAAGGCATATAGCCTTAGTATAAGATGTCCTAGCAAGTATAATTGTACCTTTTGGGGGCATTAGAACTTAGACTTGAATATTAATACTTATAGAACTCAAATGAGAACTTAAGTATAAGAGTAGTATCTCTTCTTTATGTCTTGAAAGTGCTATGAACAAGCACTAATGTGTTATACTTGTATGAAACCAATGATTGTGCACCTTAGAGGCATTAGCATAAGGTTTTAGACTTGAACATCCTAAGAATAGGATTGGTATTTTGTAAGAGTAAATGTATAACTCTTATACATGCTTGAATGTCCAAAGATTGGAATTATAACTTGAAGTATAAGACATTTAAAATCTTGTACATGACTTGAACATCCATAGAAATGGATTAAGACTTGAATATAAGATAATAAAATCTTGTACATGGCTTGACACCAATACATATGTATGGTAATGAACTAGAAAGTGCTATAAGTAAGCACTAACGTGTATGAGACATGTTCTTGTTGTGTATGTGCAAACATTGCATACATTTGCTTGATACAAGGTGACTTCTTGATTACTTGAAGCATGTTCCTTGTTGAGCTAGTCCACTACTTTTGGATTAGTTCTCCTCCCGTAGTTCAAGTAAATATCTACTTGTACATTCTTGTGTGAGTCCAGCTGGTTCTCCTTGCTTGTTCGAAAATATATAGGTTCACGCTTGTCGCGAGAGCTGGGGCTTAAGTGACAATCGGGTCCCTATGTATTTCCGCTTGACCCCTTACTACGGCCATAGTAAGGGCATAGCTTCCTTAGTTGGAGCAATAAGCCTGACTTAAGTGAATGCTAAACTCCTGTCTTGAACACCTCGTGAGTCTTGATATTGGGAATGACACTGGTTACCGGGTCTCTGATACATACTGAATAATCAGTTTTCTGTTATTGATCGAGATTGTCAAAGTAATACAAGCTACGACAACAATGGTATTCTTGGGAGGAATAAGGAAGGAAGCAATATCCTTATAACTTGCTTGTTTAGCCTTATGTGCTACTTGATGAGTGGCTTAGCCTCTCATATACTTGTTACTTGATGATACTTGATATATGATTACATGAGTATCTACTTGAATTGCATGAAAACATGTCATGTAGTTGCATCTAATAGCTTACTGAGATTTATCTCACCCCGTTCCTTGTTTAATTGTTTTCCTTAGATCAAAGGAAGGATAGTGCGCAGTGAGGCTCGACATAGCAGGGAGCTTACTTCGCAGGTCGTGATTATTTTGGGGCTTGTGTCCTTTTACACTTGGTGAGGACGATGTATTGGGTTGTATAACTCCTTACTTTTGGGGTAGACAGTCTTGTTCAGTTCTTGTTGTCACTAGACATCTTGTATAGTACTCTTGATGCCAGCTTATGTGCTAGGCATATTTCCGCTGTGTATGTATTTAAGTTTGGT
Organism: Campanula takesimana; assembly: GCA_026119855.1. NCBI lineage: Eukaryota > Viridiplantae > Streptophyta > Magnoliopsida > Asterales > Campanulaceae > Campanula > Campanula takesimana. The sequence goes on from JAOWBW010001100.1 coordinate 270,360, forward strand.
TTTAATTTTCTTGTCTAGAACTCGTGTTGTGAGCTAGTATAGCTCCTTACTCTAGAGTATATATATCATGTCAGTTTGTTAAACAAATGTCATTAAGTTTCTTGTTCCTCGTTAGGCATTCCCACCGGGTTCAAGGTTCTATTAGGGGATCCCGGGACCTGGGGGCGTGTCGTCCGGCCTAGTACAAATCATGGCATACATGATGGACCCAATTGCCGAAGCATATGGAACATCATTCATTTTCTCGCGCTCATCGTTTGTCTTAGGACATTGAGTCTTGCTTAGAGAAACTCCATGTAACACGGGCAAGGTGCCTCTCTTAGAATTTTCCATACGGAATCTTCCAATGACCTTGTCAATGTATGTACTTTGGCTTAAACCAAGTAGCCTATCTCTATAGATCTTAATGCCAAGTATATATGTGGCTTCACCCATATTTTTCATTGCAAAACACTTTCCTAACCAAGTCTTCACAGACTGAAGTGTAGGAATGTCGTTTCCAATGAGCAATATGTCATCCATGTATAAAACAAGGAATAGCACTATGCTCCCACTAATCTTCTTGTATACACAAGGCTCATCTTCGTTCTTGATGAAACCAAACTCTTTGACCGATTCATCAAAACGGAGATTCCAAATCCTAGAAGCTTGCTTCAATCCATAGATGGATCTCTGCAATTTGCATACCTTAGAATTCTGTTCAAAACCTTCTGGTTGTGTCATATACACATCCTCTGTTAGTTTTCCATTTAGGAAAGCGGTTTTGACGTCCATTTGCCATATTTCATAGTCATGATATGCGGCAATGGCAAGCAAAATTCTTATAGACTTGATCATTGCTACGGGTGAAAAGGTCCCATCATAGTCAATACCATGAACTTACCTATAACCCTTCACTACAAGTCTAGCTTTGTAAGTATGCACATTCCCATCCATGTCAGTCTTCTTCTTGAAGACCCATTTGCATTCTATGGTTTTTACACCTTCGGGTGCATCAATCAAATTCCAAACTTGATTGTCTTGCATGGATTGCAATTCGGATTCCATGGCTCCAAGCCACTTGTCCGAATCAGGAGAAGACATCGCCTCTTGGTAGGTTGTCGGTTCATCATTCTCAATGATTTCTACCTCATTACTATCCGTTACGAGAAATCCATATCTCTCGGGCTCGGATCGTAACCTACTAGATCTGCGAGTTGCTTGTGTATTTTGAACAGGTTCCACAACTCCTTGTGGTTCTTGTTCTTGTTCCACTATTGGTTCAATGTTATTTTCTGGGTCTCGAATTTCTTCAAGATTTATTTTACTCCCACTGATTTCTTTGGAGAGAAACTGTTTCTCTAGAAAGACACCAGTTCGGGCAACAAACACTTTGTTGTCCTCTCGGTTGTAAAAGTAATATCCTTTAGTTTCCTTAGGATATCCCACGAAAATACATTTATCAGATTTGTGTGCTAGTTTGTCGGAGACAAGTCTTTTGACAAAAGCTTCGCAACCCCAAATCCTCATGAAAGATAAACTAGGTTTCTTTCCGCTCCACATCTCATATGGAGTCTTTGGAACCGATTTAGTTGGAACTTGATTTAGTGTGAAAGCAACGGTTTCTAGGGCGTAACCCCAAAAGGATATTGGAAGATCAACTTGACTCATCATTGATCAAACCATGTCTAACAAAGTCCGATTTCTCTCTCGGACACACCATTCCATTGTGGTGTTCCGGGTGGAGTCAATTGTGAAACTATTCCACAATTTTTTAGATGATCATCAAATTCATGACTCAAGTATTCTCCACCTCGATCTGATCGAAGTGCCTTAATACTTTTGCCAAGTTGTTTTTCTACTTCATTTTGAAATATTCTAAATATCTCAAATGCTTCACTCTTATGTTTCATTAGGTAAACATACCCAAATCTACTATAATCATCAGTAAAGGTTATGAAGTATTGAAACCCTCCCCCAGCATTGCTACATAATGGTCCGCATACATCGGAATGTATCAACCCCAATAAGTCGCTTGCCCTTTCACCTAGCTTGGTAAAAGGTGTCTTAGTCATTTTTCCAAGAAGACACGACTCACAAGTATCATATGACTCAAGGTCACATGAACCCAAGAGACCGTCCCCATGGAGTTTTGAGATACGCTTCTCATTAATATGACCAAGACGGCAATGCCACAAATAAGAATGATTTACATCATTAGGTTTAGATTTTGTTGGGTATGCCCACACATATCTCAGTTTTAATGTAATAGAATTTATTAGATTTGATTGATCCATCACCTAAGTTTTATTTCATGGACTTTAGACCCACATGTAAGAAGTATTTATACTTCATTTTTTTAAGCTGTCCATTGTTATAGAATAGGCTTAAAAATAGGGCAAGAAGATCAAGTTTTAAGAAAAATCACTCAGTGAGTTTGAGCCGCGCTTACGCGCCTCCTGCGCCACGCGCCACGCGCCTTCTACATTCGCGCCATGCGCCATTTAGAGCGTGCGCATAAGGATTTCTTCATAAGATATGTTTCGCGCCTCTGCGCCCCTTGATTTAAACGCACGCTTCTGTGCGCCTATTGGCTCAATGCGCCTCTTGGCTCAAACGCGCCTCAAAGTATTTATTCAACACTCAGTGATTTATTGAAGACTCGAAGACTTGAAGAGAATTCAAATTACGCCAATGATCCAACGGTGGTTAAAAGATGCATATGCGCCTAATCTGTTGACACGTGTCCATAACGGTCACTTTTATGTTGAGTGTCAAAATGGCCATAATATATGCATGCTCCAATCAACGAGCGACAGCTCATCTTATCCACAAGGATTTCCAACGGCTAGTTTTTTGAAGTTCACTATAAATAACCCATAACTTCAACATTTTGATGTTGCTGAGTTTTGCTTAGAATTTCAAGAATTTCTCTCTCAAAGCATTTGTTGAAGATTTGAAGATTGCCTTCGTTTTTCTAGATTTCTCAAGAACATCTTCATTCTTTACAGCAGGGGCAAGCAAACTTAGAGCAAGGACAGACTCATATAAAGTCTCAATTCGAGCTTCTTACTTCCTTACTCACTGATCAATCTGAAGAGATCGCTGCCATTAAGGGGGAGATGAACTCTCTCAAGGACAAACTTTCTGCTCCTTCTCCTCCTCCGGCGCAGACTCAGGTTCAACCTCATACTGATCAGGCGCAAACCACCGCTTCTGCGCCTACTTTCATACCTCAGTCTGCTGCGTCTCAATCCAACATGAACGTGCTAGTATCTAAGTTTGATGTCCTGAAAGAATTGGTCGTCACTCATTTCACTGCTGCTCACTCAAGCTCTGACAGACGCGCCGAACATATTTCTTCTGATATTATCACGGCTCAAAATGCCATTGAAGCTCACATTCAAATCTTAGAAGAAAATATTTCTCGGCAGCAGCAAATCACTCAGCGTTCCATTGATGAATACCAAAACATCAATGTGAATCACTTGAGTTACATTAGAGACGGTATCACTGCCACTCACTCCAGTGTCACTGACACTCAAGGGTTAGCGAACCGTAGTCATCAGCTCGCAAAACAAATTCAGCGTTCTGTTTCAGAGATCGTTGAAGGATTGAAGGAAGATGATGCGCCTCCCAACCCTTAGGTTCTATTTTTGATTGTAAGTTATTAGAACCTTTTTGTAATAGAATCAACTTTTTTATGTTAGTGATTTTGTGCTTACTTGTTTTAGCACCTTTTTGTTTTTGTTCTATTCGAAACTTGTAATTTGTAACTCTTGCACCCCAAGTTTTAATGAGAACAATGCATCACTTATTATCAAACCTTGTTCACTCAAACTCCTTGTTTGTAGAACAATGAATATTGTTTAAATTCATATGCATCATATTGAATTGTTTCATACTTTCATGCATCAAGTTTAAACTTGGTTTAAACACATTTCAAAACTAAAAATCATATATCATCTTGAATGTGTTAAACTGTTGTTTCTATCTTTCCATATGTAACTCTTTATTCTTATTGGAATAGATTAGGAATCTATATTTTGGACTAGTGTGTACATTAACTTGAGACATGAATTACCAATTTCATTCATTTGGACATGTTTTTATCAAGTATAATGTTTGTCCTTGATATAGTAGGTAATGGCATCAATCAAATAGGGGGAGATTGTTGGGTATGCCCACACATATCTCAGTTTTAATGTAATAGAATTTATTAGATTTGATTGATCCATCACCTAAGTTTTATTTCATGGACTTTAGACCCACATGTAAGAAGTATTTATACTTCATTTTTTTAAGCTGTCCATTGTTATAGAATAGGCTTAAAACAGGGCAAGAAGATCAAGTTTTAAGAAAAATCACTCAGTGAGTTTGAGCCGCGCTTATGCGCCTCCTGCGCCACGCGCCACGCGCCTTCTACATTCGCGCCATGCGCCATTTAGAGCGCGCGCATAAGGATTTCTTCATAAGCTATATTTCGCGCCTCTGCGCCCCTTGATTTAAACGCACGCTTCTGTGCGCCTATTGGCTCAATGCGCCTCTTGGCTCAAACGCGCCTCAAAGTATTTATTCAACACTCAGTGATTTATTGAAGACTCGAAGACTTGAAGAGAATTCAAATTACGCCAATGATCCAACGGTGGTTAAAAGATGCATATGCGCCTAATCTGTTGACACGTGTCCATAACGGTCACTTTTATGTTGAGTGTCAAAATGGCCATAATATATGCATGCTCCAATCAACGAGCGACAGCTCATCTTATCCACAAGGATTTCCAACGGCTAGTTTTTTGAAGTTCACTATAAATACCCCATAACTTTAACATTTTGATGTTGCTGAGTTTTGCTTAGAATTTCAAGAATTTCTCTCTCAAAGCATTTGTTGAAGATTTGAAGATTGCCTTTTTTTCCAGATTTCTCAAGAACATCTTCATACCTTCATCCTTAGCCCAGATCTTCAAGCCTTAACACTTTAGTTTCTCGTGCTCTCCATCTCAAAGATCTAAAGAGCCTTGATACTAAAACACACACGCACCTCTTAAGATAAATCATTTAGATTCATCTTTTAGAGATACACCGGTTATTGTTTTGGATTTGTTCTTTCATAGTAATAGATCTTGAGTTAGTGTATAAGCTCAAACATTGTAATTTGTAACACTCACTCATTATATAAGATCTCCATTAGAAATCCAAGACTAACCATCTTGGTAGAGGACGTAGATCTTTCATTGATCGAACCTCTCCAAATAGCTCGTGTTATTATCTTGTTATTTCTTTCAAGTTATTAATTTCACTCACTATTTGCTTGTTTACTCATTGTAGATTGATTGAACTGAATTGTGTTGTGTTGTTATATCATTTGCCTTAGTTCTTTATTTCACCCACTTTGAGCCAAAATACTTAGAGTGTGTGTGCGCCCCTTTATCACACTTTGCGCCTATTCTCATTACTAAATTCCGCTGTGCATTTCACTCACTCATTAGGCGCATTTCATAACGCTTACTTGATAAAGTGCGCATTTGCAATTGAGTTTTTCAAGGGTACGAAAAGAATTTTAAAACAGCTATTCACCCCCCCCTCTAGCTATTTTTCATACCCTTGTTGCCCTTTGGGACCAACAAGTGGTATCAGAGCAAACACCTTTATAAAACATTTTTCGTTTTTCAAGCTTAACAGCTTGGGTGCCGATTCTAAATGGCAAACTCAAAACCTATGGCAACTGCAAACTACACTCATGTTCCGGTCTTTGATGAAGATCATTTTGACGTGTGGAAATTCAGTATATTGACTCATCTCAACTCAATCGATGAAAGGCTCCATGACACCGTCGTTTATGGACCTTATATTCCGATGAAGGCGAATCCAAATCCACGCACCAACGCTGCTCAACCTACAGTTCTAAAACCAAGGGAAGAATGGACCGAGGAAGAAATTAGAAGAGTTGCAAATGATGGCAAAGCAAGAAACATTCTTCTAAGCACTCTAAGCACGGCTATGAAACAACAAGTCATGCATTGTGCTACTGCAAATGAGCTATGGGATGCTATTGAAGAGCACATTGAAGGAGACACCGTCTGCAAGGAGAACAAGAAATACGAAGTACAAAAGAGATTCAACAATTTCTCTCAACTCCCCGGTGAAAACTTAAGGCAAACCTATGAACGCTACTGTGAAATTATCAATCTATGTATTTCACTTGGCATGAAGTTTACCAACAAAGATTTGAATGTAAATTTTCTACAAGCTTTTGGATCAAGATACCTACATAAATCTAGCGCTCTTGAAGACGCTGGAACTTTAGACGTTTGGACTTTAAGAAACCTTTATGTAAATCTCAAAGTTTACGAACTCAAACTCCAACGAATCAGTGAAACTGAAGGAAAGTCAAAATCTATGGCTATGATGGCGCACAGAGAAGCTGCGCCTACACCTACGCCTACTCCTGCGCCTGTACAAGATGAGAAAAGCTCCGATCCCAAAATTTCTACTTCTGAGCTATTAGACATGGATGATGAAGACTTCGCTTTATTTGTGAAGAAATTTCAAAAATTCAGAAAATTCTCAAGACCCGGCTCAACCAACAAATTTCAAGGATCTACCAGCAAAGCTCCTCAAAAGTTTTCAAGGAGCAGTGATTCAAAAAGAAAAGAAGATCTTGTTTGTTTTAATTGCAGGAAACCCGGACATTTTGCATCAAGCTGCCCGATCCCCAAATTTGAATATATGCAGAAGAAGAGCAGCCATACTCCCAAATTCACTCCCAAGTTCACTCGTCACAAGGGAATGGTTGCTGAAGAAGAAGCACCAGCAAATGAGCACAACACTTGGATTGAAACAGACTCCGATGAGAGCGATGAAGATTCCGATGATGGACTCGTTTGTTTGATGGCTAATGATGATGAAGTTGATGCTTATGATTCTGATGATGACTTCTCCAAGGATGTTCCTGATATGAATGCCTTGAATAACCTATCAAGAAATCTGCAGGTTTTCAAGAAGTGAAAAAGAAGAAAGGACCAACCATCAGCGAGCTCGTTGAACAAGGATTTCTCACTCCGGCTCAAAACGATGGTGGATTGCTATTCTCACGATGTGATCTTGGAGCAAGGAACAAATTGAGAAAAGGAGCATACATTAGACCACAGGTTGAACCAACTGCTCCAATCTCCAAAATCAATGATGATGAAGTGATTGCTGAACAAGAAAAATTGTTCAAAAAGGCTGAAAAGGTAATCACTAGATTTGATAGTATGAAGGAAGCTTTAGCACTATCATGTATGAAATTTCCCAGCTTAAGACCGAGAAATCTCTACTTAAATCTGAACTCACCCTCCTTAAGGAGCAGATAAAGAGCATGACTCCTCTTACTGTTAAAAACACTTTTCTAACAGAACAGAACTCACTTCTTAAAGTTCAAAACGATGAATTGGTTGCTCAAATTACTGATCTTAAAAAGATTACAAATGAGTGGTCCAATTCTCGTGTCACTATGGAGAATATTTTGAGTCCCAAAAAGTCAGTGGTGATAAAAGTGGCTTGGGATTCTCATCAACTAGTGACAACTTTAAATGTGATGTCTGTGCTGAAAGAGATAGTGAATTTACCAACCAACAAATTTTTGAAATTCCCAAGGAAAAACATTCTAATTAAATGGGTAAAGGACAGGAAAAAGTCAAGAGACAAACATTCCATTATGTCTACCCAACGAAGCAATTTGGGAAAGCTAATGGGAAAGATATAGCTACAGATGAACCATCTCCTAGCAAAATCATTCTTGAAAATAGGCGCGCTCCTTCTCCGAGTGCTCATTATGCGCCTAAGAGCCACTCGCCCCATCGCCGTGCGCCTCCTAGCCCTATGCGCCCTCCGAGAAAAAGCGCTCCAAAATTTCAAAAGAAAGATTTTGTTAAGGCTAGTTCATTTGACCCAAAGAAGAATGCCATCCCCAAGAAAAGTAAAGAGTTTGTGAAAACTCATGTGATTGGTGGCTTTCATCATTGTTCCATTTGTGATTGTTCAGGACACAAGGCCGTGGAATGCCTTTTGCGATTCACTCCCAATGCCAAAGGACGTAAAAATCCTAAGGTCAAGCAAGAGTGGGTTGTCAAAAGTTGCTAACCCTAGGACCCAAAAGGAATAAAGGGGACCTGCTTAAATGTCTATATTTCAGGTTCTTTGCTTCATGGCTGGATCTTCAAAAGCTAGAAATTATGAATGGATTCTCGATAGTGGGTGTTCAAGACACATGACTGGAGATGAATCCTTATTAGAAGATGTCCATGAAGAAAGAGGTCCCTCCGTAACATTTGGCGATAATAACAAAGGTCAAGTTGTAGCATATGGAAAGCTCAAGAAAGACAAAGTGTGCATTGAAAGAGTCTCACTCGTCGAAGGGCTCAAGCACAACTTATTATCCATATCTCAATTCTGCGACAAAGGATTAGAATGCCATTTCACTTCAACACAATGTCTTATCAAGAATGGCAAAACTGGAGCTATCTTACTCACGGGATATCGTAAGACAAATATTTATATTATTGATTTCCATAGTATGAACTCTAGTACTAATCTTTGTTTTGTAGCAAAAAGTGTGAACGAAAATAGTTGGCTGTGGCACAAGCGCTTAAGTCACTTGAACTTCAAGTATCTATCTAAACTCAGCATGAATAATCTTGTCAAAGGACTTCCCAAAGTTGCTGATCATCATGACAAAAAGTGTGCCGCATGTCAACTTGCAAACAACCGAAGCAGTCATTTTCAAGCAAGTCAAATCCTTCAACTACAAGATGTTTGCAACTGCTTCACATTGATCTATTTGGACCAGTTTCCACCGCAAGTATTAGAAGAAACAAGTATACTCTAGTTGTGGTGGATGATTATTCAAGATATACATGGGTGGAGATGATGATTACAAAAGATGATTGTTATGATATTCTCACTACCTTATTTCGACTGCTCCAAACCCAAAAAGAAGATGACATCGTTAGTGTTAGATCCGACAATGGAACAGAATTCAAAAACAACGGTGTTGCTCGATATTGTGAAGATCATGGGATAGATCACAACTTTTCAACCGCCGGAGTCCCTCAACAAAATGGCGTTGTTGAACAAAAGAATAGAACGTTGATTGAAGCGGGAAAGACGATGATAGCTGAAGCTAAATTGCCTAAGTACTTTTGGGAAGAAGCTATCAACACTGCATGTTTTACTCAAATCGTTCCCTCATCAACAAACCTCACAACAAGACTCCGTATGAACTTTGGCGTGGTAGAACTCCCAACATTGCATTCTTCAAGATCTTTGGTTGCAAATGTTATATCCTCTACAACGGAAACGAACATAGAGGTAAATTCGATGCCAAAGCCGACGAAGTATTTTTGTTGGGTATGCCAAACACTCTAAAGCTTTTCGTGTTTTTAATAGAACTACATTAGTGATAGTTGAATCTGTACATGTTACATTTGATGAACATTCTCTCCTTGAGCCACATTTGGCTCCAAATGTTGCTGATGATTCTATTGAGCAAAATGATACAGGTGCTTCTATTTATGTTGCGCCCACTCAAGATCAGAATCTATCAACACAAGGAAATCCATCTACATCAAATGCGCCTAATTCAATGTATAATGCGCCTGGTGAATCCTCTATTGCGCCTCACTCAAATGATGCGCCTCATGATTCCTCTCACGCGCCTATTTCTACTGCTGCATCTGGTGTAAACCCAAATCTCAATTCTGAGCCAGTTCAACCCCCAAATTTCAATGACTTTGATTCTGGTGAAGATGTACCAATTGAAGACCTTCAATTACTACGACTCAACCTAACTTACCTCCTGAAATTCGTGAAGTTAGAGGTCACCCAATTGCTAATATCATCGGTGATCTACAAGTTGGTGTTCGTACAAGGAGAGCTACAAACTTTGATGCTTACACTGCTTTTATCTCTCAAACTGAACCGAAGAAGGCTGATGAAGCGCTCCAAGATCCTAATTGGGTTGTTGCAATGCAAGAAGAACTCAATCAATTTGAACGATGTAAGGTTTGGACTCTAGTTCCAAGACCAAATGATCATGGAGTGATTGGTACGAAATGGGTGTTCAGGAACAAGATGGATGAAATGGAATCATCATGAGAAACAAAGCAAGATTGGTTGCTCAAGGCTATAGGCAAGAAGAAAGAATTGATTACGATGAAACTTTTGCGCCCGTAGCAAGACTTGAAGCTATCAGATTATTTCTAGCTTACGCCGCTCACAAGAACTTCAAGTTATATCAAATGGATGTGAAGAGCGCGTTTCTAAATGGTGAACTCCAAGAACAAGTCTATGTTGCTCAACCACCTGGGTTGAAGATTCACAATTTCCAAATCATGTGTACAAACTCCAGAAAGCTTTGTATGGACTCAAACAAGCACCAAGAGCATGGTATGATACACTATCAAAGTTTCTCATGAAAAAGGCTTCACTCGCGGTAAAATTGATACAACTCTTTTCATTGCCAAACATAATGGTCATAAATTACTTGTTCAAATTTATGTTGATGATATTATATTTGGTTCTACTAATGAATTGTTGTGCAAGCGTTTTGAGAAACTAATGAAGAGCAAGTTTGAAATGAGCATGATGGGAGAACTCACATTCTTCCTCGGGCTTCAAATCAAGCAAATGAGTGAAGGCATTTTTATCAACCAATCCAAATACACAAAGGACTTAATCAAGAAGTTTGGACTTGAGAACGCTAAAGCATACGATACTCCAATGGCCACCGACAACAAACTCGACAAAGATTTAAAAGGTAAACGTGTTGATCAAACGCTCTATCGAGGTATGATTGGCTCACTCCTTTACCTTACTGCTAGTAGGCCTGATATTATGTTTAGTGTTTGTGTTTGTGCTCGCTATCAATCCGACCCTAGAGAAGCACACTTAATTGCTGTGAAACGTATTATAAGATATCTCTCTGGCACTGTTAACCTTGGACTTTGGTACACCAAAGATTCAAACTTTAAACTTGTAGGTTATTCAGATGCGGATTATGCAGCATGCACAATTGATAGGAAAAGCACTAGTGGCACCTGTCATTTCCTCGGATATCGACTTGTGTCATGGGTAAGTAAGAAACAAGCTTCTGTATCTGTTTCAACAACCGAAGCCGAATATATCGCTGCGGGAAGTTGTTGTTGCCAAATACTCTGGATGAAGCAGCAATTGGTGGACTATGATATCATCGAAGAAAATTGTCCATCTACTGCGACAATACATCAACAATTGTGGTTTCTGAAAATCCTGTCATGCACTCAAAGACCAAGCACATCGACATCAAATATCACTTCCTCAAAGACCACGTGGAGAAAGGCAATATACATTTGGAACACGTGGGAACCGACTATCAAATCGCCGACATTCTAACGAAAGCACTTGACGCGAAACGGTTCATGTTTTTGAGAGGTGAAATGGGTATGCTTGAACTCAACTAAATTCAATATAGTTTTGTCAATACTAATGATTTTACGTTGTGTTGAGTTATGAGTATATTAGGTACAAATGATTAAATCAATTTCTCAAAGTTTCAAGGAAACTATGCGCCACCTATGCGCCTTACTAACTGCGCGCCCATCTCTCATTTTCTGCGCGCACAATATCTGCGCACCTATCAATCCATGCGCGCCTAGCACCACCAATGCACTTCAAACTTATGCGCCCTCAACCATCTTTATGCGCCTTGATATGTAATGCGCCTTGATGTGTAATGCGCCTAGATGAGTATGCGCCTTGCTGAAGTAATGCGCCCCTTCATGCGCGCATTAACTATTGCGGCTCAATCATTTCTCAAAATTCAATTTCAATGATTGAACGTATTAAATACACAAGTACCAGGTATGTCTATTCTGTTCATTTATTATAGGCTCAATCATTTCTCAAAATTCAATTTCAATGATTGAACGTATTAAATATTTCTTGCACCCCAAACTTACACCAAAATAGATGTTTTTGGTGTTTGTGCAAAAATTAGTCAAAATTGCTTATACACTTAAAGGGAAAGTGGAACAGTTTTTCAAAAACCTAAATATCACATCATGACACTTTAGGTCATTCAGCCATTAATGCCCTTCAAATCCCAAAAATCCCTCATTAATGAACGTCCTTTTTGTCATAATGAGCCGCCGTTTTTCAAAATCCCTCATAAATGCCATCCTTTCAACTTCCAATTTTTTAAATTTTTGACTGTATTTTTGCTTTATCAGTGCAAGTTTTAAACCTAACCTATAAATATTCATCATCACCTACACTCCTCCTACCAAACTCCCTCTCTGTCTCTCGTCTCTCTCTCTCTCCCCGGCTCTCACTCTCTCTCTCTCTACCTTCATCTTCTCCATTTTTCTTCTTCATTTTCTACATATATATATATATATATAGTTATGGGTCCTAAGAAAGCATCAACATCTACACAAGACGAAATGGTATGAATTCTCAACCTTTAATCTCCTTATATTTCTGAATTTTTTTCTTTTCGTCATTTTCAGTGCTTTTTCGTTTTTACAAACCCCGATTCATTTTCTTTGATTTCTCTTGTTTCGATGATCCGTTTTCTATATTGTTTGTTGGGTTGTGTTCTCTTATTGATTTCGAATCTTTTAAAACCAACATTTCAACGATCAATGCTTTATTTGTTACAAATCTGATTTTTTGGTTTCAAAATTTTTCAAAATTTTCGGTCATTCTTTTGATCATTGTGCTTTCATTATTGATTTGTTCATATTTTTGTTTACATATTTAGATTCCTTGTTGTCATGCGGTCATTTTGATATATTTTTGTCTAGTTTGGTGAAGTTTCATGATTTTCGTGTTCTTGGTGTTCTTCGAGCATTCAAGGGTCGTTCTTCGTGTTCTTCGTCATTATTGCATGTTTTGGTCTCTAAAAATTTCTATCTTGTTTTCGAAAATTTGAACTTTTTGATTTTCATTTCTTTCATTTGATACTTGTTGTTTTGTTTTTGCTAAGTAAAATTTCAACACGATATGCGCCTATATACTTCTTTATGCGCCTATCTTTTATGCGCCTGAATGCTTTTTGCGCCTCTACTTGTATACGCGCTTAAATCATTCTGCGCCTAAAACCTTATGCGCCTAACTTCGTACTTAGTCAAATTTCGTGGTTTTAATTTTTCCTTAGTATTCACATAGAACCATATTATGCGCCTTGTAACTCTATGCGCCTTTAATATTTCATGCGCCTAATTCAATCATGCGCCTTGATTCTCTATATTTTGTGCGCCTGATTCAATTATGCGCCTATCTATTCTTTATGCGCCTATGTTACTTTGATCATTTTATGTTTCTATGCGCCTATGTCACTTCTAACATCAATCATTTTTTTTCAGGACCTTGCAAATTTCAAATTAGAAGAAACTCTTGATCTATTAGAGTTGTCTGGTGAAGTAATTGGGCGAGAAATCATAGAGACTCTGCGCGTGGCTGGTCTGCTCCCTTTATTCACCTTGGACCAAACCTTCTATTTTGCGCTCCTCGTAGATGAGTTCTTCTCCACTGCTGTTCTAGTGGAAATTGATGTAAATGGACGCACTCACTACAGGATTGAGGCGCGCGTTCAAAATGTTGACGTCCATATTTCATCATCTGTGATTCGACACTACTCGGTTTTCCATCTACGGGTAAGATCGCATTATTGGGTGTCCGATGACTTACTCTGTTGATGATCAGAACAATATAGCTGCCTCACTTCTAAATATTCCCACGCTTCAAAACAATATCAAAAACACTGAAATTCGAGATGGTGGAGAACTCTTGACTCACATCGCGCACTTGGTGGGAACTTCAATTGTTTTCAAAACTGGGAACGTGAACCGATTCACGGTGGAACAATGGGAATACACAGCTGCCATCATGGCCAAGGAGAAGCTTCACTGGCCTCACATTCTGTTCAAGACACTGCGTGAGCAGAATTGATAAATTTGTGAAGAACAAGAGTGATGGAAAGACCCGATTCCGCTCACACTGCTTCTTCTCACAAAACTTTTTCTAACTTACCCTGAGTTAGTTAAGTTTTTGAATGAGAATCCTGAATATAAGATCAATGATGTCCAATGTTTGGTAAAGCGAATTTGGACCTCAAGAAGCGCAGAAAGAAGCCTACAAAGCGCGCCAAAGGAATTCAAATCAAGACTGTTAAGGCTTAGTGATGAAGACACAGAGTCAGATGATGCGCCTGTCCTTAAAAGCGCACCATTAATAAAGAGTGCAGTGAAGGCAAGCGCTAGACAAAGCGCTGATCCCGTGCCAGGCGCAGAGAAAAGCAAAGGAAAACGAGTGGTTGATGACCCTCCTCGTACGCCTATCAAACGTACCAGATTTGAATCTGATGAAGAGCGAGATCTAAGGCTAGCGCAGGAAGCCAGCAGGCTTGAGGCTCAAAGAAAAAGAGATGAAGATTTTCAAGCCAAACAAGCTGCTGAGTCAGAAAAGTTAGAGCGCATGAAAGGCGCTGGATCAAGCGCTGATATTGATAAAGGGCCTTCTGTTTCCTCGCCTACCCAGCGCGCGCCTTCTCAACGTGCCCCCACTCCCCGTGCGCCCTCATTCAAATTTCAACGGACCAACGTGTCAAGGTACAACTCCTCTCTGATTTTTTTTTTGGGATGATGTTTCAGACTTAGAGGAACCAGTTCAGGGGGAGCAAGAGACCATCCCTCAGCGCACTC
>JAOWBW010001100.1:285161-334881 GCA_026119855.1 Campanula takesimana
CGGATACCACGGGCCCTTTCGTAGAATACCAATTGTTGATCGGCTCAGAGCTTGGTGGGATCTCACTGATAGTCTCATTCATAATGACGGTGTCATGGATGGCGTTGACTTGGCATTCATTCATTATGGCAAGCTCTTCGAACATGGAGGCTAAATCTGTCGGTTCTTCTCCCCCACGATGATTTCTGTCTCGGACTCTATAGTCACCTTCCTTCCCCACCATTCACGGGGCGACATGGGAGTTGGTTCCCTTTCGGATTCGGATCTCACAATCGGAGAAGATTTCGAGACCCGGGCTTTTCGACACCCTTATTGTTAACCCATGGCTCGGGAAAGATCATGTATGGAACGTCTTCCCCTTGGCGGACAAATAGCCATTCAACGTCTTGCGGTAAGGCCTTAGATTAGGGACCTCATAACGCGACGCCTTCTTTACGAGCTCGGGCCTTTTCATTCTTGATCGCTTGCTCTTGTTTCAAGTCTTCTCTGGAAGGCTCGTACCCCAAACCGAATGTGTTCTTGACAAATGGGACTTGCACAGGATGTAGGATTCCTTGTTAATGGCGTTGATTGAGACGCTGGAGAGAGTGGAGTCTGGTAAACCATGCTGAACTTGGTGGACGGGCTCACCTTTTCTGTGGATAGTGACGTTTTCGGCCATGACGGTCACTATTTCATAACCATTTAGGATCTTGACACATTGATGGAGAGTTGACTGGACGGCATTAGAACTGTGAATCCATGGTCGACCCAAAAGCAAGTTGAACGAGGTCGGGATGTCAAGCACTTGGAATGGAACGGACATGACCATGCTCCCAAACTCAATGTCTATTTCGATCATGCCCATGACTGTACGGGCGGTGCTGTCATAACCTCGGATTACTTGAGTAGAGGCTTCAAATCGGAATCCTTAAGACCCAGTATTGTAAGTACCCCAATCTGAAACCGACCTATCTTAGAGGTAGCCTTAGCACCGTTTCAGGGATAAGATAATAGGCCAGGACCTCCCTAGGATAAGCTATAAATTCCAGGACTACTCTGGTATAAAATTGGAAAAATCCAGAAGCTCGCCAGGCTGAGCCGTACGGATGCTTTGGGTACTAGAGGGGCCTAGCCGTACGGCTGGTTTGGGCACCCTCAGTCCCTATAAATAGAACCCCTTGCTGATCATTTCAAGGGAGGGAGAAAAACATTAGAACTAAGGTTACTCTGTCAAATTCACCTCAGAATAGTGTGAGTAAGAGTGAACAAAGAGTGAAAGAGAGAAAGGAAGATTGGCCTAAACTAAGATAGGTAAAGCCACCTTCTCCCCCTCCCTTCTCTTCATCTAAGAACTCTATTTATCTTTGATCTTGTCATTTATTGTTGATCTTTACATTCTTGCAAGTCTTGTCTTCAGGCAATATATATATTATATATATATATATATATATATATTACTATTTATATTTCTAGTCCAAGCCATGAGATGATCAAAGGTGCCCTCCATACTTTGTGTGGAAGAGGTTCAAACCTAGTTTGATTGCCTTTGATCATGCCCAAACTCTTGTTTTGGGAGGTTCTTTGTTGATCAAATGGCATAGGAATGAGTTGTTAATGTTGTTGTTTTGTGTTGGAATAACAAACTGGAATCAGAACAGTTTGGTCCAGTTCAACCAGAATGCTCTGTTTCTGCCTGGAACTGGACTGTTGCTTGAACAAACTGTAAAATCCCAGGAGTGGTCTCCTTATCCGTACGGCTACTTTGGCGTATGTGGAGAATGACCATTTTTCCCTTCTGTTTTCTGTTTTCTTGTCAAACAAACCCCTTTTCAGTTGAAAAGATGAATAAAAAGTTAAAACAAAGATTTTCCGTTAAAATACACACACACACATGCACTTTTGTTAACTAACAAGGGAGACTCAGCTTTGTCCGAGGCAACTTGGAGGACGTAAAAACTCTTCCCAAGTTGTAACCTGACCTCCGAACCTTTGAACTCAAACCTTTGTCATTTTGTTGGGTTTAAAATTAACAAAATGTGGCGACTCCGTTAAATTGGTTCGGTTCCCGCGTTTGGTATTTCGCCCTTGAAACGTGCATCGCGTGTTTTTTTTGGGGCGGGATCCTTACAGTGGCGACTCCGCTGGGGATTAGAGTGCTTTCGGACTTCTTTCTAGAAAATTCGGGGGCATTCTTGTGTGGGTCAAACTCCCGTTCCCGTTAGTTGACTTCTTGCATATTTGTGTGTGTTTGATGTTTCTGTTTTGAACTGTTTTGAGTACATACGTTCTGGAAATACAATAAACTGGGGCTTGATGACCAGAAGTTGGAGAAACTGAGAAAAATCTTCACCCTCTTGCTTTAGCCGTACGGCTACTTTGGGTAGGGGCCAGAATGTTGCCAATTAACAGTTTGGTGCAGGGCTGCAACGTTCTGGGTGCCCCTCTGCTTCTACTTGTCCAGGTTCCAAATTTACAGTCTTACTTGTGCACATTACCTTCATTCTTTGGCCAAAACTTGGTTTTAAAAGGTAATAAAACTTGGTTATGCATGATCTTTTGTCAATAAAATGGTCTCCAAAACCTCTCCGTGCATAATCTTTTTTGTAAGGTTTTTCTTGAGTCTTCTCGTTGTGCAAAAATTGCTTTGTACAAAAGGGTTTCAATGTAAAATATTTCTTTTGCAAAAGTTTGATTCAAAATTCTTTGTTGTGCACAACTTGGTACATGTACAAGTTTTGGTCTTTGTTTGCTTATATTCCTTGATTTGTTGTGTATAAATTGCTCAATCCATTCTTGTTCATATCTTGCTTATGCCATGCTCATGCTATCGAAAAACGAATTGAAAATCTCTCTTTTTACTCAAAAAGGAGCATAGAATGAATTCACACCACGCGCAGTTGACCGTGCACGTTCCAAATACCCTTTAAACCCGGGGTGGATGCCATGATGCAGCTTGTTGGGCGCTCTTGTTCCCTTCGATGCGCGCACGGGTCCATCCCACCTTCCCTTCCGAGCCGAGTCAACCACACTTGTCCGTGACACACAAATACCGTGACCTTGGTTGGTTTTTGGTCAAGCTAACGTTGCCACGTCCATAACGCGTGTCCAAAGTTAATTGTGGCCAAGTTAATGCCCGAGTTGTGACTCCCTGATGAAATGTAAGCGTGGCCTAACCAGCCTTTAACTCGTACGTTAATGATGACCGTAATTAGGGAAGGTCATGTGCTAAGGATAGGGTGACACCGTGTCGTTAAGCCCTAATGTACGAGTTATTTTAATCATCCTTAAGGCCATGGTCAAGGACTGAGACGCCTCATTCAAAATGAGGTCATGTCGGAATATCGGTGCAGCCTTCAGTGTAGCCTTCGGAAAAAGTCTCGATTCTGACTGGGGCTTAATCATGATTAGGATGACCCGCGCATTGGGAACCTTGCGACGTACTAGACCCTAGGTTCGTTTCTTTTGGTCGGTGGAAGCCGCTTGCCCTATAGGACACTCACTCGGGATAGTCCGTCTATGGGAGCGTGCAAGATAGGTGAAAAACGAGGGGCTTATAGGCATAGTGATAGCCTCCACTGATCCAGGATTTAGATTAGTTGCGAAAAAGAAGAAGAATCTTTTCAAACCATTTAGGAATAAAAATGCGTTTTAAGTAAACTTGAATGATTTATTAATTGCGTGTTGCATGAGCTTGCTCCGTTTTTGATTCCTGTCTTTGATACATTGCATTGTTTCGCTAACCAGTGTCACCCCCGTTAAGTCTTTGGAAGGATCCATGTTATCCTTCAAGACCTCCGTCAAGTCCCGTTAAGCCTTTGGATGGATCCATGTTATCCTCCAAGACTTTTGGTTAGTCCCGTTTAGTCTTTGGACGGATCCATGTTATCCTCCAAGACTTTTCATTAGTCCCGTTTAGTCTTTGGATGGATCCATGTTATCCTCCAAGACTTTTGGTTAGTCCCGTTTAGTCTTTGGACGGATCCATGTTATCCTCCAAGACTTTTGATTAGTCCCGTTTAGTCTTTGGATGGATCCATGTTATCCTCCAAGACTTTTGATTAGTCCCGTTTAGTCTTTGGACGGATCCATGTTATCCTCCAAGACTTTTGATTAGTCCCGTTTAATCTTTGGACGGATCCATGTTATCCTCCAAGACTTTTGAATAGTCCCGTTTAGCCTTTGGACGGATCTATGTTATCCTCCAAGACTTTTGATTAGTCCCGTTTAGTCTTTGGAAGGATCCATGTTATCCTTCAAGAGCTCCGTCAAGTCCCGTTAAGTCTTTGGAAGGATCCATGTTATCCTTCAAGACCCTCGTTAAGATCCCCGTTGAGACCCAAGGCAAAGTCCCCTAGGTCCCGGCAAAGATCCCCGTTAAATTCTAAGAATAGTCCCCTAGGAAGCCAGTCAAGTCCTTGGATGGATTCTCGTTAAGAAATTAGTCGTGTTCGTCCTTCCCTCTTAAGATTCTAAACCCGTTCGAACTACGGTGACCTGAGCCTCTCATCACTTGGGACCCCCTCCCTCGTGGTGAGGGGAACGTAGGCAACTTCGGCCCAGTCAAATATCCCAAATAGAGACACGTGTGTCTTTAACCCAAGTGTTCACCCAATGTTTACCCGAGCCTAAACTACCTTTTTTTCCGTGGCTTAGATGAAGTGGAAGAGAGCATCATGTCGCCGACTGGTGCGTGTGGAGTCAGAAAGTTCCCCAGTCACTACAACCTCTCCGATCCAGTACCTCAGAAAGATCACTTCAGTGGACAGTAGCTTCAGAAATGACGCCGCGGATAATTCGGATGGCCTAACGAACGAAGAGTTGTTCCAAGCTTAAGAAAACCCCGGGGCTGAGAAAGAAGTCATCACAGATAGCCACAGAGAAACGCAAACTCCGTCTGATGAGTCGATGAGGCAAAGAGGTGTTACAGCTCTGTTTCAAATTGATGGGCCATTCACCAAGGTGACCAACCATAATGAAAGGGTGGAAGCTACCCGACCCCCGGATTGTAACCAAAGATTACCCCCTCCATCTCATCAAAATACCAAGACCTCCATTTCTTCGCCCCAACACGCTGTCGTCCACAACGAGCCTCTCACTCAAATCTTCCTCACTCCGCCTCATCCCAAATCCAACATCTCCCATAAGACACCTCCTATAAAACCCCAAACACAACCCACTCAAAAGGCCCGCAAACCACTGTTCACACCAGTTACGCCTCAAGCATCATACTCACAACACCTTCCCAATCGTATCCCTTCTCGATTC
Source organism: Campanula takesimana (assembly GCA_026119855.1). Taxonomy (NCBI): domain Eukaryota; kingdom Viridiplantae; phylum Streptophyta; class Magnoliopsida; order Asterales; family Campanulaceae; genus Campanula; species Campanula takesimana. The sequence goes on from JAOWBW010001100.1 coordinate 290,409, forward strand.
AATGCCATCAACCAAGTCACCAGAGATCAGTCACTGTTTAAACCATATATGGATACCCGACCAGGCATCACTAACTTGCCTCCACCAGATTTTCCGATGAGATTCCGGGGTGGCCCGTATCATTTCTATAATCTAAGACCTTTTTGGACCACAAGCTCCTTGCATGCCTCAAATGTATATTCCTGCAAGCAACCAAGGTTATGGGTATTCCTACACCCATGCACTTCCACAGAATCCTCATGTTGGACCTCAGTCGGGTACGTTGTTGGGAAAAAGAAGGCAAATGGAAGCTAAGTTTGAAAGGACACTCAATGGGCACCCCTTTGCATTGAGTAGCGGTGATTCTCATCCCCACCACACTCCGGTCAACAATGAAAAAAAAGCCAAGGGCCGAGCCAAGCTCCATTTCACAACTACCACGGCCATGATACCACTGATTGCACCGCCATATGACGCATCATCTCGAAACTAATTAAGAAGGGGAAGCTTGGACGCCCCCACACCCCCGACACAGCCAATGACCCGAGTGTCAACATGCTCAAATCTGTGACTTCCCCGATGATCGATAAATGGAGTGGTGTCCGCCCCAAGGAAAAAGAGCCCATGGTTGACAGAGTTGTCAATCCCATAGTGGGAGAGCCTGTTTTGGAAAAATTGACAAAATCAGTGACCCAAATTGTCGCGACCCCGACCCCTCAGGCCGGGAACTCGCGGGCTGGACGTCGACTTACAACAATAAACTCTAAAATACTGAAGATAAAAATTTCATTTTATACCCAAAAGATTTTAACACAAGGTTTGGAAAATCCAAGTTTAACAACATCATAAAACAACTAGTGTAAGCTCCACAAGCTCACACCCAAAATACAAAATATTACAAATCTTAATGACGTCATTGTTGGTACAACTATCCCCAAGAAGGTTACACATTGATATAATGCAAACCGATCAATAATAACATGCCCAAATATCTCAAACCTCTCGACGTCCTCCTTGATCCGCAAATCCTAATCCTTTCCTCCTGGGGGGTTAAGGAAAACAACATTGAAAGGAAACGGGGTGAGATAAATCTCAGTAAGTTACTAATGCAACTACATGACATGCTATTATGCAACAGGCAATAATAATAACTTCTAACAATAGAAAATCTCATATAGCACATAGCACACAACAGATAACAAATAGCAGCGGAAATAAACAATTCACATGGATACTGAGCCAAGGTTTCCCAACAGATAGAACCAAATAAAGGTCGCTGCGCAGCTTCAACAATCAACCCAATCAACATCTTCATAGTCGCATAAAAGCTGAAGAGAAAACCCCCGGTACCGGAACCAACAACAACAAGGGGGCGATGACACACAGTCAAAGCCCAAAACCAATATCTATAATGCTCACAAAGGGGCTAGCTCATCTCACATCCAAGGCCAATCTGGAGGAGGGTAATAAGGGGGCAAAACAATGGTCAAGAATTATAATGGACTCAGCTCATTGCCATTATAATCTTTCGCATCGCCCGAAACACACAAATACCAGCTGGACTTTCAAGTAAATGCCAAGTAATAAATACTAGCTTAAATAAACCACTCATGGTTCCGAAGTAGGGAACCATACCAAATATTCACCAAGAAGATGAAATAAAACCAAACACACATAATAAAGTGCTCAACCATTTCCAAGTAATAATTAATCAAATACCATAACACATTTGTTCACGAAGGAACCATTTTCAACACTAGAGTATCCCACAATGTCTATTTAAATAAATTAGAGTGACACCCAAAGCCTATACCTAATCTACAAACCAAGCCTAAACCAAACAAAAGATGATTCCTGAAAACAGTGGGCGGGCGGGCGCCTAAAAGGAGGCGGGCGGGCGCTCATTTAGCCAGGAGGTTTGGTCGAGGGAAAAAGCCTGGTAGGCGGGCGCCTGGCTCAGCACGGGTGGGCGCCTGGTCGACGGGCTGGGGGGGGGAGAATTTCAGCTGGGTTTATCAAAGTTCCAAGCCATTTTCAAAATCAACCAAAATCAACACTTCCCACAAGCTCAATAAGGTACCCAAACAACATCTAAGCTTAAGAGGGACCAAAATAACATCATTTATCAACCTAAACTAAGATTTAATCTCAGCAATCAATAATGAACCTTTTATTAAAATGTCACAAAATGGATAATCAATCAAACACTCCAAAACTCAACCAAGAATCAATGTATATCATCTAAATCATCATATGAACATAATATGAGAATTTTAACATAAAAATGGGGGAAAGTAAACTTACCCGGATTTTCTCAAAGGTGACGGAACTCGAAATTTCTTTGTTCTTTACGATCCTATTGACGATATAAACATTTTTCGTGATATGAGAATTGAGAAATAACCAAGGGATGATGACTAAAATGAGGGAAGAAGGAGGGAGAGAAAACTTACCCAACAATGGTAGAGAGAGAGAGAGAAATGACTGGGAGAGATGGAGTGTGTGAGGAGAAAAGGTGAGGGAGGGAGGTGAAATGGAGGGAGTAGGATGATTATGTTTTTAATATGTTACACTTAGGGCCCCTCCCCTACTACTTACCATTACAATTAAACTCCCTACTACAATCAAGTCCCAACACTTCTACACTAGCACAAATAACTCAAATAAAATGCTAGGCATAAATTATTATGAAACATAAAATGTACACATAAATACTTAAATAAATAAATAATTTAAATGAATAAATAAACCATAAATAAATAATTAAATAATTATCACTAAGAAAATAGAGGCGGGTTTTCGGGTCGTTACACAAATGGTGGTTCCTAAAATCAGCAAAGCCGAAACGACGGAAGGCGTTTGGAAAAGATCAGTGGCACAGAAAATGTCTAAAGGGCCGAATGCCCTGGGTTGGGAAATGAATGGTGTTGCGGTTGCCACAGCAAACGACGGAGTTCCGAAACCTCTCCTATCAACCTCCCCTTAGAAGTAGTCTGTTTCCATCCTTAGGAAGAGCCAGTTGCTTTTAGGGCGTATGATAAGTCTTTAGGAAAAGTCGGTTAAGATGTCTGTTAGGTTTGGTTAAAGTCTTGACTCCCCGGTTGATGCCATGTGGTGACCATTTTGTGTCCATTGTCAGTTCTCTTAATAAGATTATTATTGCCATTTTTGCCTTGTCAAAAGCTTACAAAAAAAAAAATGTGTGTGAGTCTTTCACTCAAAACAAAGGTGTGTCTTCCAAAAATAAAAATAAAAAAAATAAAAATAAAAAAATGGAGATCAATTTTTCTTAAAATAAAAGATCATTTTTTTTCCTAAAAAGCTAATCCGATAATGAAGCATTTTTCTCAAATCATGGTTATAATTTCACCTTGAGGTTTAATATGCTAAAAGTCCTTCGCGGTTCTGTCCACTGGAAGCATTGACCAAGGAGCCCACATCCGAATTGGCGTTCGAAACAACCGTCCACATGAGCAATGAGATCAAACAATTGGGACACCGTCTACAAGAAGAAGCCCAAGCTTCGGAAGGCCAAAGGCGGTTACATCACAGGGAAATCCATACTCTCGCCGAATGCAATGAACGGAGATTACGCACCTTGAAAGGGAATCACCGAAAGGCTTGGCCAACAGGCAAGCTCCCAACTCGCCCTCATGAGTAGACGACCCCGGCAATTGCAACGCCAAGCCAAGTGGAGGCCTCACGACATCTTTCCCGACGACATGGAACCCGAGTTCCCTGTGGAAGACAAGGAATATGCCGCCGACAACCCCTCCAACAACTGTGGAAGAAAATGGATCATCGTGCTTCATGGGAACCCATCCTTAAAAAAAAAAAATGTGAGTCTTCCAGCCTCGTAGGTTCTAGAAAGAAAAAAAAAGGGAGTCCATTCTGGACCGTGTCTTTTTATTTTTACAGAGTTCCGCACTTGGACATGTATGTACAAAGTTATCTAAATAAAAGAGTCATTTTCCTTCTCTTCTCTCTAGACTTGAGACATTATTTGCAATATATGTTTACTCTTGAAATTGCCTTGCTTGTTATTATCAATTGATTGCTACGTCCCCAAAATGACGAATTGACTTCTAAGCATACTAGTCAATGACGACTCATTAAGGATGAATGGACCTAACACAAATGAAAAGTGCCAAATGCAAACAATTAATCTTGATATGAATAAATGTTGTGATCAATTGGCATGAAGAAACCATCAATGGCAATCTTCCTTCATACATTACCCCGATACAAAACCCGATACACCTTTCCTATACAAATCCTTGATGCGCATCAAAGGCATCCCGAGACAATGAAAAGGCGAGGATGTTGTTGCTCAACCACCAAGATTCAACCACGATCGCGCGTGCGCAACCAAGCAAAGGACTTCCCAGATCTTCAAAAGTCAAAGTAAGAAGTGGCAGAATTCCACCAAGGGGCTACAAATGAGCCAATGTCCAAGATAGCAAGTTGGGGCTAATGTTTCCCCTCTCTCTAAAAAAACGATAAGAAAGAAAGAAATGGATAATGAAAAAAAAGGAAAGCAAATGAATATTGGCAAAGAGGAAGTTTACCTCAAAACCTCACCAAGTTCACTGCAAAAGTCCACCTCAAAGAACATCCCGAGGAGTTCACCGCAAAGAAAAGCGATCTACATCAGCAAAGCAACAACATCCTTCTAAAGGACACCAACCCCAGCAAAAGAAGGCCCCACGGCCGAACTACGGCGACCCGAGCTCCTCAAACTGAGGGGAACGTAGGCAACCTTCGGGTCCGGTCACAGCATGAAATGAATCCATCAAACCTCGGTCCTCCCAAAATGACACGGTTTTCTTCCCTTGGTCCCATCAATGACCAATTTCACAAATAATGACCAATCTCCCCATAAGCACCTTTTGATCTTGCCATTGATCAAATCTTAATCTTAATTGATCACAACATTTATACATGTTAAGGCTAATTGCTTGTTATAATCTTGACTTAATAATAAACATGGTCCATTCCAGCAATCATTTGATGATATTAACTAGGGAAAGTTTCAAATGTCTCAACAAGTCTTCTTCTCTCTACATCTTAGGAAAGAGCTAAACACTTGTATTCTGTCGAGCAAGGGCTTCCTCCCGTTCCATGATAATACATTGTTCACCAAAATAAAGGGACTCTCTCCCGCCTAAAGAAAGGCCCTTGCATGTCTCCTCCAAAAATATATTAAGTCCTCGTTCTATCAAGTCGGCTGGATCACTTATATAAAAAAAAAAAAAAAAAAAAAAATAAGAAAGGCACCAAAAAAGTAGCCCGCTAGGTTGAAAACCCGTAAGGGCGGCCTAGGCAAAAAACAGGGTGTGCCATAAAAGACGCAAAAGAGATGCCCGCTAGGTTGAAAACCTGAAAGGGTGGCCTAGGCAAAAGAAAGAGTGCGTCATGAAAAAGGGATGGGTTCCTAACGTCATCAAAGGCCGCGAGACGACAACGGGTCCACGCCAACATCAAAAGTCGGAGGACGACATTGGGGCTACCTCCACAAGGACATGGGGCTACTCCGAGACATTCAATGACATGGGGGCTATGCCACCATCAACATCAACAAGGACATGGGGCTACCCCGACACATTCAATGACATTGGGGCTACGTCGCCATCAATAGGAACAAGGACATGGGGCTACCCCGACATCGACAACAAGAGGTTTCTCTACTCCCGACCGCTCCTAAGAAATGGACAAAGCTCAAAAGGACTTTATGCATATAAACCTCGCGGTTAAGTTAAAACCAAAATTTGACTAAACATGTTTCGTTAAAAGATTTTCCTTCAAAAGTAAGCATTTTCAAATTTGGCCATTTGGCATCATTTATCAAAGACAATCAAGCAAAATGCTTTTGATCTCCCCTCAAAATGATTTTTCCAAAGTCTTGGACCCTTTTTGTCCACAATGAGTCTTGAAGGTCACCCCTAGGCTCTTTCCCGGTATCAAGAAAATGTGTCAACCATCCCGTCCGGCAGTGTAGGCTTGACCAAATCTTCGTCCCCCGAGTGACCCTTTAGGTTAAAAAACCTTCGTCCCCAGAGTGACCCCTTTAGATTAAAACCATCATCCCCCGAGTGACCCTTTAGATTAAAACCTTGACTCAGAATAGTCGTTATAGGCTAGAGCCTTTGTCCCGGCAGTCCTTAGAGGGACGTAAGACCAATTTTCCCGTCAAAACTCCCCAAAGATGGAGTTGACCAAACCTTGACTCAAATAGTCATTATAGGCTAGAGCCTTTATCCCGGCTGTCCCTAATGAGACGTAAGACCAATTTTCCTATCAAAACTCCCCAAAGATGGAGTTGACCAAACCTTGACTCAGAATAGTCATTATAGGCTAGAGCCTTTATCCCGACCGTCCCTAGTGAGACGTAAGACCAGTTTTCCCATCAATCTCCCCAAAGATGGAGTTGACCCCAGTTAAGCTTAGACTTAGAATAGTCGTTATAGGCTAGAGCCTTTGTCCCGGTAGTCCTTAGAGGGACGTAAGACCAGTTTTCCCGTCAATCTCCCCAAAGATGGAGTTGACCCCGGTCAAGCTTAGACTTAGAATAGTCGTTATAGGCTAGAGCCTTTGTCCCGGCAGTCCTTAGAGGGACGTAAGACCAGTTTTCCCGTCAATCTCCCCAAAGACAGAGTTGACCCAGTCAAGCTATGACTTAGAATAGTCGTTATAGGCTAGAGCCTTTGTCCCGGCAGTCTTTAGAAGGACGTAAGACCAGTTTCCCGTCAATCTCCCCAAAGATAGAGTTGACCCCGGTCAAGCTATGACTTAGAATAGTCGTTGGCTAGAGCCTTTATCCCGGTAGTCCTTAGAGGGACGTAAGACCAGTTTTCCCGTCAATCTCCCCGAAGATGGAGTTGACCCCGGTCAAGCTTGGACTTAGAATAGTCACCATAGGCCGTCCCCGACGTAAGCCCAGTAAAAATCTGTCCCGTGTAAGTCAACCCTCTCCTATAGAGTCAAGTTGACCATATCCCCAGCAAGTCAACCCTCTCCCATAGACCCAAGTTGACCATGTCTCGCCCCTGACCCCTAGAGTCATGCCTCCTTGCGGATCTAAGTAACCCCGCGTACCTCCGAACTACATTAGGCTTGATTCCCTGCGAACAGGTTACGTAGGAATCCTATACCACTAGGTCCAGCCATGCAACCAAAATCGGTTAAAGCCGTCGTCCCGTCAGATTGGGATGCTTATTTCTATCGACAACCCCGCTCCTTCGAAGCGACGTTGCCGAGGGGCTCTGTAAGTACCCCAATATGAAACCGACCTATCTTAGAGGTAGCCTTAGCACCATTTCAGGGATAAGCTAATAGGCCAGGACCTCCCTAGGATAAGCTATAAATTCCAGGACTACTCTGGTATAAAATTGGAAAAATCCAGAAGCTCGCCAGGATGAGCCGTACGGATGCTTTGGGTACTAGAGGGGCCTAGCCGTACGGATGGTTTGGGCACCCTCCGTCCCTATAAATAGAACCCCTTGCTGATCATTTCAGGGAGGGGGGAGAAACATTAGAACTAAGGTTACTCTGTCGAATTCACCTCAGAATAGTGTGAGTAAGAGTGAACAAAGAGTGAAAGAGAGAAAGGAAGATTGTCTTAAACCAAGATAGGTAAAGCCACCTTGTCCCCCTCCCTTCTCTTCATCTAAGAACTCTATTTATCTTTGATCTTGTCATTTATTGTTGATCTTTACATTCTTGCAAGTCTTGTCCATTCAAGCAATATACATATATCTATTACTATTTAAATTTTCTAGTCCAAGCTATGAGAAGATCAAAGGTGCCCTCCATACTTTGTGTGGAAGAGGTTCAAACCTAGTTTGATCATGGCTTGTTGATTGTTCATTTACATTCTTGTCATGGATGATGCTCTTGTTGTTCATTTTACTCATTTAAGCTATGATGATCATGTTGAGGATAAAGTCTCAATCTTTATCCTCATCACCTTGATCTAACCCAAAATTCCCAAGTTTGGGTAATAAAGATCCAATCTTTATGGTTTGTTCTTGTCCCTAAAGGATTAATCTTTCCTAGAAGAGCCATTTTGATGATAAGGTTTCAATCTTTACTCATCAAATGGTCACTATGGCTCAAAAGGGCATATTGGCCACCTTTTTCATGTTTCTCCCTTGATTGCCTTTGATCATGCCCAAACTCTTGTTTTGGGAGGTTCTTTGATGATCAAATGGCATAGGAATGAGTTGTTAATGTTGTTTTGTGTTGGAATAACAAACTGGAATCAGAACAGTTTGGTCCAGTTCAAGCAGAATGCTCTGTTTCTGCCTGGAATTGGACTGTTGCTTGAACAAACTGTGAAATCCCAGGAGTGGTCACTCCATCCGTACGGCTATTTTGGCCGTATGGGGAGATTGACCATTTTGCCCTTCTGACTTCTGCTTTCTTGTCAAACAAACCCTTTTTCATTCGAAAAGATAAATAAAAAGTTAAAACAAAGATTTTCCGTTAAAACACACACACACACATGCACTTTTGTTAACTAACAAGGGAGACTCGGCTTTGTCCGAGGCGACTTGGGAGGACGTAAAAACTCTTCCCAAGTTGTAACCTGATCTCCAAACCTTTGAACTCAAACCTTTGTCATTTTGCTGGGTTTAAAATTAACAAAATGTGGCGACTCCGTTAAATTGGTCCGGTTCCCGCATTTGGTATTTCGCCCTTGAAACGTGCTCGTGTTTTTTTTGGGGCGGGATCCTTACACATGGCAACTTGTATTTTTAGTGAGGTTCTTTTCGTTACACCATTCAGGACAGTAGATGCGCAATTGGCCGAGATTATCTTCCAGGCCAAGGAGCAACAATTCAGTATAATCCCTCTTGTAGTGGGGGAGACCTTGCATGGCTTAGATGAGTTGCATCGAACGGGCGAGATATGTCGGGGAAGCCCCTTGCTTCTAACCATATGGCTCTGGGAACACTTTAGGATTTATTCTTCGGAAGGTGATCTGTCTCCATTTGCTGTTCACAGGAGAAAATTGCTGATCCGAGACTTAACCGAGGATGGTTGGAAGAAGTTCTTTGCTTCTCGGGCATCGGTCGACATTGAGTGGTGCCTTCCCTCTTGGGGTCTTCATCCTTTTATGGAATGGACCTTGGGTTTTGGGCATGTGGTCCCTCCTGGTCTCAGTGATTCTTTGTTTTATCAGCTGGAGCAGGTTCTGAGGCAGTTCGGCCGTCAGCAGATAATCCCCTTCCCTAGGAGTGGGGTGCTTCGTCATGTCTCGTATATAGGTCCGGACTTTTCGAGAGAGCTCCAATCAGCTTGGGAGATTGTAGACACCCCGCCTTAGACCGTTCACACCGATTGCACAATTGATTTTGTGTTTCTCCCTCTTTTAAGTGTTTTCCGTTAGTTTCTGTTACTTCCGTTAAGTTCCTGACTGACTTCATTAAGTTCAGGGACTAAACTAAATAACAGGGCTAACTTTCTAGGCCATTCTGTAAAAAAGGCCTTCTCTGGGTTGCGAGCCTCCGACCATAGAAGCCAGAAGCGCGCGCCTCTGGGCGTCAGTAACAGATTTCTGACCAAGAATCTCTCCCTTGCTCATTTTACATGATTTTGCCCGGGAAAGATTTCTTGGTGACCTCGTTTTGGCACCAAAAACAGCTCTTTTACAACTATAAAAACCCCTCTTCTCCACCATTCCAAGGGACTCTTAAAAAGAAGACTTTTGATCATTAAGAAAACTCTACACAAAATACTTTCAAGGCCATTTCCAAGAAGCTCTCTAAGAAGTATTGGAAGATCTTTGAAGTATAGGTAAAAGTTCATTTTTCTCCTTCTTCTCTACTTCATCTCTTCTCACTTTTACTTTAATCAAACGTGCAATCATCCCAAATCATTTTGGGACATGACACCAACGGCTAATTCACTTCATTGATGTTAGTCAAGGAGTTATCTCCCTACATTCTAAAAAATCCCCTTTTAACCCCTTTTATCATCATCGAAGAATAGGAAGAACATTTTGATTATGTAGATTTTGAACAAGCAAGACCGACATTAGTCGGGCGAGATGGGTGTTTAAGTACTTCTCATCTCGTAACCTAACCCCCGAACCTCATAACAAGAATCTTTGTTTTCGTACCAAATTTAGGCTAAATATTAGGTTTTGCTTATGTTCCTCTAAAACATAGGTGGCGACTCTACAAATTAAAACAAGTTAGACATCCTAGGAACAACACCCGCGCTCTAGCCAAGCCGTGCTCCTCCCGGGGTGTCTACAGTGGCGACTCTGCTGGGGATTGTTTGAGGGTTAAACTTGCATTTTTTTTCAAAATCTACATCTTTTCTAGGCATTCTGGTCTCTGATGTGGGAGGCGTGCGCCTCTGGCCTTCTTGGCCTAAGGCGCGCGCATCTCACATCAAGGACCAGAATCGCCCGCCTCCCATATGTTCTTCCTAGTTTTCTCTTCTTTTCTTCTACACTAATCATTTCTGCAAGGGTTACAATACATTCAGGACCAGGGCAATCCCCTGAGTCCAAAGTCTGACATTCTGATAGGTTTGCCCAGAAGCGGGCGCCTCCCACAGACATTGCGCCATACGCGCGCTTCCCACAACACCAGCCAGAGGCGCGCGCTTCTGGGTAGGTTTCCAGGGCAAGAACAGGTTTCAGAACAGAGCAGACTTGATGGGGTGTGGGCACAATTGCCTGCATCAGGCCTAATCTGGCCTTTTGGACTGTTTTACTTTCATGTTTTATTTTATCGGTCACACGGGTGATTCGAGAGTTGTAATTTATGTGCTTATTTTCTTTTCTTTCAAAAAAAAAAGTAAAAAACTTTTTGTCACATGTTAGACCTCACACTACATGCACGAATTCCTATAAATTGCTCACTATCGAGTCACACAAGTTCATAACCCCAAACCCGTCGAGGCCTGTCATAGGAAGTTTCAAGCTCCACCAGACCTTGACTCTTTCGAAGCGGTAAACCTCAGCCTTTGGCGTAATTCATGACTACATGCCGGGGGTGACCTTAAGCCTCTCATTTAGCCGAGCACAAGCCAACACAATTCTAGTTAGGGTCTAACACTCCGTGACTAAAGTCGGTTTTCATATGCCGAGATTTCCCTAAACTATTGTCTTCAAATCATACATGCCAAGTGGTTATCATGGACGAAATAAAATTCCGTCCCCAAGTGGTTATTATGGACGAAAATAAAAATCCTTCCCCGCATGTATGCTTTACTACATTAATTTAGTTTAATCCCGACATGTGTAGGATTCACAAGCGTGATGGAATCCGATGAGTATATGGGACCGCGAGATGGTCTATATACTAGTGTGACGATTCCATTATTTTCTTAGAAACTCAAAGGGATTCCGTCCCTCCGACTTAAAAAAAAAAAAAAAAAAAAAAAAGTATTTTCTTATGTGTTTTGAGTCGTGTGCCCAATGTGTGCTCTAAGCCTCTTCATGGACCGAAAGTGTACTCAAGACTGACAAGTGCCTTTTCTGCAATATAGGTTCAATTGGTACTTACCGTGTCTACCGGGACTGAGCGAATCGGTTAGTCCGTGAAGAGATCACTCCAACAGCTTCGACAGCATCAATGGCCGGCGGATCCAACACCGACAACACCATGTCTCTTGAGCAACTCTCCACCATGGTCCAACTTCTCCAAGAAAAAGTCTCCACTCTTAATAAGGAGGCCCAAAGAAAAGATGACATTTGGCAATCCCACCTCGACAACCAAAGGGAGGCCCACGAGGCCGAAATGGAGCTAATGAAACAAATGCTCACCAAGCTCGCCAATGGCAAAGGCAAAGAGAATAATGACGAGTCCGAGTGGACTAAGGGTCTGTTTCAAAGCCCTTATGTTAGTGCCCGTACCAAGAAAATGGGGGAACCAAGCACCGAGAACAATGAGCCCAAGATGGTTGATTCAATCATGGCCTACATAGATCAACGCTTCAACGATCTCAACTTGGGGAAAGGTCCCGACACAAGCATTTATCAGTCCTCTATTCTTATGAGCACAATGGCTTCCCTCCCCGACAAGTTCAAGATGCCCGACATCAGCAAGTTCAAGGGCAGCTCTTGTCCCATGGCACACATTGAGACTTACATTTGGGCTATGGTACCGAAGAAGGTCTCTCCCAAGGTTATAGCACAATGCTTCCCTCTCACTCTCGAGGTGCGGCAAAGGATTGGTATGCTACTCTCCCGCTCACAGTCCGTCTTGATTGGGACGCCGCCATGCTTGCCTTCAAGAGCCAATACCAAGGCAACACCACCCACCGGCCAACCAAGAAAGAGCTTGAAAACACCACTCAAAGGGACAACGAGTCCTTCATTGACTTCAATAGAAGGTGGAATGACAAGCTTGCTGAGATTGTCGAGAGGCCTAACACCAAGGAGAAAATGGACATCTTTCTTAAGTGTCTAAAGATTGATCTCCGCACCCACCTAAGTGGTGCTTGCTATGCCGATTTCTCTCAAATGTATGAAGAAGGGATCCGAATGGACGAGTTGCTTAGGGAAATCAAGAAAAGTGCTCCTACCCTCCGTTACAAGGCCGTCTCTAGCTCCTTAAAAGAAGCTTCGGTTAATGCCGTCACTACCGACAAGGGGAATTACAAAAAGGTTCCTCCGCCCCAAGGCAGAAGTCTCGAAACGACCGTGTCTACACGCCTCTCCAAGGCATGACTCAAACCGAGGCCTTTGAAGTTCTCAAAGCAAAGGGGCATGTCACACCCATACAAGGGTACCAACCCATGACGGTCAATGCCAATCACGCTCATCATAAGTATTATGGCTACCACCAATATAGTGGCCACACCACCGAGGAATGCTTCGTTCTCCGCAATATCATCCAAGATCTCATATACAAGAAGGAATTATTGATAATTCTTGTTATATTGTGACTTATGATGAGATAATGAGGGAAGTACTAGAGAATAGGAAAAAGAAGCAAGATGGGAACGTCAACATGCTAACTCGATCCGGACGAGTCATAGCAAGCAACCCTCCACTTCTGCACCAAGCACCTCTTCTCAAAGGTCGCAAGCTCGCGACACTCCCGAAGACCCTCTACTAGTTCAACTCAAGAAAACTCAAGACAGCATCTCCATTTGGGTCCTCATTGCATCCTCAAAGAAGCACCGAGATCTTGTCATCCGTAACCTCGACGACACATCGGTCTCTCCCGATACAATTCCCGAAGACCTTACTGTAATGATAGGCCACATTCATTTTGGCAATGACATCACCTGTGCCGACATGGACCTTCCACCATTTGGTTCTGACCACAATGAGGCCATTTATCTCAAGGTAAGAGCAAGGGGGAGAGCCATCTCAAGAGTTTTGGTTGACGGTGGTTCCGCACTCAACCTAATGCCCGGCCGAATCATGGGCATACTGGGGCTTAAGAATTCAGATTTGAAGCCTTCTACTCAAGTGATCCGAGGTTACGACAGCACTGCTTGTACTGTCATGGGTATGGTAGAAATAGACATTGAGTTTGGGAGTATGGTCATGTCCGTCCCGTTCCAAGTGCTCGATGTGCCTTCTTCATTTAACTTACTCTTGGGCCGCCCCTGGATACACAGTTCTAATGCCGTCCCTTCAACTCTCCATCAATGTGTGAAGTTCATAAATGGGGATGAAATAGTGACCGTTATGGCAGAAAATGTTACTATCCACAGAAAGGGGGAACCCATTCACCAAATTCAGCATGGTTTAGTAGCCTCTACCCTCTTCGGCGTCTCAATCAATGCCATTGACAAAGAAATGGGGAGCGAGTCATGGACCCTTGGCAATCGCAAAGTCCTCCGCATGATGAGGAACATGAACTATTTCCCTGGTTTAGGCCTAGGAAAATATCAACAAGGGAGAATGCAACCGATTGAGGTTCCTTTCGTTAAGAACACATTCGGTTTGGGATATGAACCTTCCAAAGACGACTTAAAACACGAGCAGCCGTCAAGAATGAAAAGGCTCGAGCTCGTAGGGAAGGCTGCCATTATGAGATTCCTAATCTGAGGCCTTACCACAAGACATTGAATGGCTACTTTGTCCGATAGGGGGAAGACGTCCCGTACATGATCTTTCCCGAATCGAGGGTTAATGGCAACGGCATCAGAAAGCCCGGTCTTGAAATCTTTGCCGACTGCGAGATTCAGAAGTCCGAAAGGGAACCAACTCCCATGTCACCCCGTGAATGGTGGGGGAAGAAAGTGACCATAGAGTCCAAGACAGAGATCACTGTGGGGGAAGAATTGACAGATTTAGCCTTCATGTTCGAGGAACTCGCCATCACGGATGAGTGCCAAGTCAATGCCATTTACAAAGGAGGACTTATTCACTTTCACTTTCAAGTTCGAGTGTGCTTCCGATACCCTCACCCAAGAGGATATGGAGGCCATAGTCGAGCGTGTGTTCCCTTTCTTTGTTAATGAAAAATTTGATCTTTCTGAGTACCCCGAGATTGCAAATGTCGCGACCCCGACCCCGCGGGCCAAGGGCACGCGAGCTGGACGTCGACTCAAGACACAATTAACAAAATACGGAAGATAAAAATTCCATTTTATACCAAAAGATGATAGTACAAGTTTTATAAATCCAAGTTTGACAATAACAAAATACAACTAGTATAAGCTCCACAAGCTTATACCCAAAAATACAAAATACACAATTCTTAATGACGTCATTGTTTGGTGACACTATCCCAAAGGTTATACATTTAAATAATGCAAACCGAAACAACCTTCCAAAAGTTACTTCCACACTCGACGTCCTCCTCGTGATCAGCGAGTACTAATCCTTTCCTCCTGGGGGGGGGGAAACAAAGAGAAAAGAAAGGGGGTGAGATAAATCTCAATAAGTTACTAATGCAACTACATGACATGATATGATGCAATAAACAATAATAAATCACATATAGCACATAGCAATAGCAGTTAACAGATAGCAGCAGAAATAAACAATTAACAAAGGATATTAGCTAAGGTTTTCCAACTGATAGAACCAAATAAAGGATCGCTGCGCAGCTTCAACAATCAACCAATAAACATCTTCATAGTAGCATCAAAGCTGAAGAGAAAACCCCGGTACCGGAACCATAACCAAGTAACATGTCATGAAGGACGGGAGTCATGACACAAAGTCATACTCCAAAAGTTAGCTAGACTACTTCTCGAAGGAAGCTAGCTCATCTCGACCAAGGGCAAAACAATGGTCACATTATAATGGACTTGGCTCGGAGCCATTATAATATTCCCATCGCCCAACACAACCACATATACCAGCTGGACTTTCAATTAAATGCCAAGTAATAAATACTAGCTTAAATAAACAACTAATGATTCCAAAGTAAGGAACCATTCCAAATAAAGCACCACAAAGGTAAACCAATCCAAGCAACACATCAAAGATGGCCAACATTCCCAAAACGATACTTAATTAAATTCCATAACATGTTTATTCACAAAGGAACCAATTCCAATTAATAAAGTTTTCCACGAAGTTAACTTATGTTAATTAGAGTAATAAAACCCTAAACTAAGGAAGCAACCTAGTCTAAACAAGCAAAAAGGCAGATTTCCAGAACAGGGGGCGGGCGGGCGCGCAGTTGGGGGCAGGCGGGCGCTCATTTGACCAGAAGGTTTGGCCGCAGGAAAAACTAGGTAGGCGGGCGCCTGGATCAACCCGGGTGGGCGCCTGGTCGACGGGCTGGGCAGAGGATCAGCTGGGTTCTTCCATTTTTCCAAACCATTTCACAAATTTCTCAAAATCAACCACAACCAAACTTTCCACTAAGCATAATCATGTACCAAAATAACTTATAACTTGCAAGGGCCTAGATAACAACATCTAGAAACCTGAACCAAGATTTAATCCCAACAATCTCAAAATCACAAAAGATGAACAAAAATACAAATAAATTCCAAACTCATCCAAAATGACATATATGTGAACTAAAGCATTACATAAACTAAAGATGAACATTTTAGCATAAAAATGAGGGAAAAGCAACTTACTTGAACTTTATGAAAGATGACGGAATTCGAATATTTTTGGTTCTACGCGATCCTATCGACGATCTAAACACATTTCATAAAATGAGCACAAAGAAAAGATGAGAGGAAGATGATCATAATGAAGGAAATGAGAGGGGGAGAAACTTACCCTTTCTATGGAGGAGAGAGAGCTACCAGGGAGAAAATGAGGGAGGTGAGGTGAGGTGAGGGAGAAGGGAGTAGGGAGGGAGTAGGAGATGATTATTTCAAAAAGTTACACTTAGGCCCCCTCCTTATCTACCTAGTACAAATAAACCCAAATAACCCTTCTACCAATATAATCCCCTACTTCACACTTAACACAAAATCAGCCAAATAATGCTAGACACACATTAATATTACGAGATATAAAATGCGCACATAAATAAATAATCAAATAACTAAATAAATAATAAATTATTTATTAATAAATAGAGACGGGTTTTCGGGTCGTGACATTCACTCCTCCTTAAAGAAAATTCGACCCGAATTTTAAAGGTGCTTACCCGAAACAAAAAGCCACGGATATTTCCGCTCCATCTCTTCTCGAAGCTCCCACGTTGATTCCTCGACATTGTGGTTCCTCCATAAAACCCTAACCAAAGCTATGCTCTTATTCCTCAATTCTTGGACTTTGGTATCAAGAATCCGAACCGGTCGTTCCCATATGACATGTCAGGCTCTATATCCTCGGGTACCCTCGGTAACACATGAGATGGGTCATGCAAATGCTTCCGAAGCATAGAAACATGGAAAACATTATGCAACCGGTCAAGAGAAGATGGCAATGCGAGTCGATAAGCAAGAAGGCCCACTTTCTCCAAAATCTCAAACGACCCAATAAACCTCGGAGCCAATTTACCTTTCTTCCCAAACCTTCGAATACCAACCTTCAGAGACACCTTCAAGAACACAAAATCTCCGGTCTGAAAATTAAGATCGCGTATTCGGTGGTCCGCATAGCTCTTATGTCGACTCTGGGCTGTCTTCAATCGATCCCGAATAACTTTGACTTTCTCAACTGAATTCTGAACCAAATCGATACCCCATATCTTCGCTTCCCCGATTTCATCCCAACAGATAGGCGATCTACACTTTCTCCCATATAAAGCCTCGTAAGGAGCCATCTCAATACTAGCCTGATAACTGTTATTATAAGAAAACTCCACTAGAGGTAAATCAACATCCCAAGAATCAGAAATGTCTATCGAACAAGCTCGCAACATATCCTCTAAAATCTGAATAGTCCTCTCGGATTGGCCATCAGTCTGAGGGTGAAAAGCTGTACTGAATCTCAAATCGGTACCCAAAGCTTCCTGTAACGCTTTCCAGAATCTAGAAGTAAACCTCGGATCACGATCTGACACAATGCTAACCGGGACCCCATGCAATCTCACAATCTCATTCAGATAAAGGTCGCAAGTTTCTCCATCGAGTATCTGATATCAGTCGGTAAGAAATGAGCACTCTTGGTCAATCTATCCACGATCACCCAAACGCTGTCATACCTCCTACGGGTACAAGGTAGTCCCGTAACAAAATCTATAGTCACATGTTCCCATTTCCAATCCGGAATCTCTAATGGGTGAAGTAGTCCTGCGGGTCTCTGATGCTCGGCTTTGACCTGCTGACAAGTTAAACACTTCGATACATACTCAGCTATTTCTCTCTTCATGTTGTTCCACCAAATTGTTGTTTCAGATCTTGGTACATCTTCGTACTACCCAGATGAATAGTATATCTCGATTTATGACCCTCATCTAAAACTTGCCTCTTTATTCCATCAATGTCGGGTACACACAACCGTCCACGAAAAATCAATACTCCAACCGGACTGATAGAAAAATCCTCAAAGTTCTTCTCTTTCATTTTGCCCATTACTTTCACTAACTCGGGATGTTCTTTCCGAGCTTCCTTTATTCTTTGAATTAGGGTTGGAGATACCCTAATATTCTCAAAAATAGCCCCATGTCTCGATTCACGAGGACACCAATCTCGAACATCCTCAAGCATTTTCCATTCTCGAACCATCATCGAAGCCACATAAGATTTTCTACTAATCGCATCGGCTACAACATTTGCTTTCCTGGGATGATAGGATATCTTACAATCATAGTCCTTCAAAAGTTCCATCCATCGACGCTGTCGGTTATTAAGTTCCTTCTGAGAGAAAAGATACTTCAAACTCTTGTGATCCGTGAAAATCTCAAATTTCGCTCCGTAAAGGTAGTGCTTCCACTTCTGAAGAGCAAATACGATAGCTGCCAATTCCATATCGTGAGTAGGATAATTTTGTTCACTCGGGCTCAACTTCCTCGAAGCATACGCGATCACTTTCCCATTCTGCATTAAAACACAACACAAGCCTTCCTTCGATACACCACTATAAATCACTAAGTCGTCGTTCCCATTCGGTAATGCAAGAATCGGTGCAGTAGTCAACCTCTTCTTCAATTCCTCAAAACTGTTATTAGATTTCTCGGTCTACTCAAACAGAACATTCTTTCGGGTCAACTGTGTCATCGGTGTAGCAATCCGTGAAAACCCTTCTATAAACCTCCGGTAATATCCGGCTAACCCCAGAAAACTTCTGATCTCAGTCACTGTCTCGGGTCTCTTCCAATCAACAATAGCTTCTATCTTCGAATGATCTACAGAAATCCCATCTTTAGAAATAACATGCCCCAGAAACGAAACTTTCTCGACCCAAAACTCACACTTATTAAACTTCGCGAACAACTGTTCCTTTGCAAGAACTGATAAAACTATCCTCAGATGTTGCTCGTGTTCCTCTCGAGATTTAGAATAGACAAGATATCATCGATGAAAACCACTACGAACGAGTCAAGATAAGGATGGAAGATTCGGTTCATCAAATCAATAAACACGGCCGGTGCATTAGTCAACCCAAACGGCATAACCAAGAATTCATAATGACCATAACGAGTGCGAAAAGCAGTCTTCGGAATATCATCCGATCGAATCTTCAGTTGATGGTACCCACTCCTCAAATCAAGTTTAGAAAATACTACCGACCCTTGAAGTTGATCGAATAAATCATCAATATGTGGTAGAGGATATTTGTTCTTCACCGTTACCTGATTCAACTTTCGGTAATCAATACACAATCTCAACGAACCGTCTTTCTTTCTCACAAACAAAACCGGTGCTCTCCACGGGGAAACACTAGGTCGAATAAACCCTCTATCGAGCAACTCCTGCAACTGAACCTTCAATTCTTTCAACTCTACCGGGGCCATTCTATAAGGTGCTTTCGAGATCGGAGCTGTACCTGGTAGAAGATCTATACAGAACTCTATCTCTCGATCGGGCGGCATATCATACTCAGAAGAGAAAACATCAGGAAATTCTCTAACTACCCGAACACTTTCCAAACCCGGTGATTCTTTCTTAGTATCAAGCACACTAGCCAAGTAACCCTCACATCCACGATGCAATAATTTTCACGCTTTCACATAAGAAATTAAACGAATTTTTCTATTCAAAGGACTAACCTCAAAAACAAACTTAGGCACATTGGGAATAGAAAAGGTAACAACTTTCTTACGACAATCAACAGAAGCATGAACTTGCTCAACCAATCCATACCCAAAATAACATCAAAGTCTTGAATCGGAAGGACTACCAAGTCCGTACACAAGACACGACCACATATAAGCACATCACAAGCACGAAATACTCTATCGGTCACCAAACATTCTCCTATAGGGGTCGACACCTCTAGCACATAAGGTAAAGACTCAAATGCAGCATTTAGCAAAGAAGCAAATTACACAGATATGTAAGATGCGATGATCTTGGATCTACTAACGCACGAGCGCTCACATTAGATACAGAAACAATACCTCCAATAATGGAAGGATCATCGGTAGCTTGTTGTTGATTCATGGCAAATACCCTTCCTTGGACCTTGGGCTTTCCCGCAGCATCTCTTTTCTGACCCTGTGGAGCACCAGCTCCTACCCCCGATGGTTGACCTCTGCTCCTCGGGCAATCTCTAGCAAAGTGCCCCAACTGACCACAATTGGTACATTTTCCTTGCTTCTTCCAACACCGGTCCTCTGAATGGCCTTCCCTCTGACAATAGGTGCAAAGCCCCCTATTTTGGTTCCCCAGAGTAGTACCCGGATTCCTTAGTACGGTTTGTCCTTTAAACTGAGATGGTCCTCCCGAATTACCTCGGTTATCTGAACGCTGATGTGATTGTGACTTGGTATGACTTCCTTGCTTACCCGTGTTCGTGACCTCGGTCTTCCTCTTATGTTCCCCAATGTCTTGCTCGATTAGGTACGCACGATCAACAGCATCCTGGAATGTCAGAATCCTCTGGGCTATAAGCTGAGTCCGGATAGATGTCTTCAAACCTCGGATGAACCTCATTGCTTTCTGCTCCTCCGTCCTCACAAGATAGTCACAGTACCTGGCTAATTCTGTGAACTTAGCCGAGTATTGAGCCACGGACAACAAGCCTTGATCCAAATTGAGAAGCTTGATCTCCTTCCGGTTCTGATCAACTACCGGAATAAAATGCTCTTTGAATTTCCGCACAAACAATTCCCACGCATACGGTGTATTAGTCTCGTCCCAACTTGCTTTAATCCCTTTCCACCAACGCTCGGCGGCACCCACAAGCTTATAGGCCGCAAATCGGACCTTATCCTCACCAGTGCAACCGAAGACATCGTAAATTTTCTCCATTGATTCGATCCATAGCTCGGCCTTCTTCACATCGGGTTCCCCATTAAACTCCGCCGGTTTTAGTTTCAAGAATTGCTCCAAACCGTAGTGGTGCTTGCTCTACTCTCGGCCCTTGGTCATGAATAGCCTTCATGGCCTCCTCAAACATACCCTGAAACATTGTACGGGCTTCATCTCTTGTTTCATTCTGATTTGAAGTTCCGGCGTTACCTTCACCACTTCTTCTTCTTGCCATATCGAACAAATACCTGCATAAAACATCAACCGTTACTCACTCCGAACACGACAACCCTCCTAGGTCATACTAGTCCACCTATACTTAAACTTAGAACTAAACCATAGCTCTGATATCAACTGTCGTGACTCCGACCCCGCAGGCCAAGGGCACGCGAGCTGGACGTCGACTCAAGACACAATTAACAAAATACGGAAGATAAAAATTCCATTTTATACCAAAAGATGATAGAACAAGTTTTATAAATCCAAGTTTGACAATAACAAAATACAACTAGTATAAGCTCCACAAGCTTATACCCAAAAATACAAAATACATAATTCTTAATGACGTCATTGTTTGGTGACACTATCCCAAAGGTTATACATTTAAATAATGCAAACCGAAACAACCTTCCCAAAAGTTACTTGCACACTCGACGTCCTCCTCGTGATCAGCGAGTACTAATCCTTTCCTCCTGGAGGGGGGGGGGTTAAGGAAAAACAAGGAGAAAAGAAAGGGGGTGAGATAAATCTCAATAAGTTACTAATGCAACTACATGACATGATATGATGCAATAAACAATAATAAATCACATATAGCACATAGCAATAGCAGTTAACAGATAGCAGCGGAAATAAATAATTAACAAAGGATATTAGCCAAGGTTTTCAAACTGATAGAACCAAATAAAGGATCGCTGCGCAGCTTCAACAATCAACCAATCAACATCTTCATAGTAGCATCAAAGCTGAAGAGAAAACCCCGGTACCGGAACCATAACCAAGTAACATGTCACGAAGGACGGGAGTCATGACACAAAGTCATACTCCAAAAGTTAGCTAGACTACTTCTCGAAGGAAGCTAGCTCATCTCGACCAAGGCCAATCTGGAAGAGGAAAATAAGGGCAAAACAATGGTCACATTATAATGGACTTGGCGCGGAGCCATTATAATATTCCCATCGCCCGACACAACCACATATACCAGCTGGACTTTCAATTAAATGCCAAGTAATAAATACTAGATTAAATAAACAACTAATGATTCCAAAGTAGGGAACCATTCCAAATAAAGCACCACAAAGGTAAACCAATCCAAACAACACATCAAAGATGGCCAACATTCCCAAAACGATACTTAATTAAATTCCATAACATGTTTATTCACAAAGGAACCAATTCCAATTAATAAAGTGTTCCACGAAGTTAAATTAAGTTAATTAGAGTAATAAAACCCTAAACTAAGGAAGCAACCTAGTCTAAACAAGCAAAAAGGCAGATTTCCAGAACAGGGGGGCGGGCGGGCGCGCGGTTGGGGGCAGGCGGGCGCTCATTTGACCAGAAGGTTTGGCCGCAGGAAAAACTAGGTAGGCGGGCGCCTGGATCAACCCGGGCGGGCGCCTGGTCGACGGGCTGGGCAGAGGATCAGCTGGGTTCTTCCATTTTTCCAAACCATTTCACAAATTTCTCAAAATCAACCACAACCAAACTTTCCACTAAGCATAATCATGTTCCAAAACAACTTATAACTTGCAAGGGCCTAGATAACAACATCTAGAAACCTCAACCAAGATTTAATCCCAACAATCTCAATATCACAACAGATGAACAAAAATACAAATAAATTCCAAACTCATTGAAAATGACATATATGTGAACTAAAGCATTACATAAACTAAAGATAAACATTTTAGCATAAAAATGGGGGAAAATCAACTTACTTGAACTTTATGAAAGATGACGGAATTCGAATATTTTTGGTTCTACGCGATCCTATCGACGATCTAAACACATTTCATAAAATGAGCACAAAGAAATGATGAGAGGAAGTTGATCAAAATGAAGGAAATGAGAGGGGGAGAAACTTACCCTTTCTATGGAGGAGAGAGAGCTACCAGGGAGAAAATGAGGGAGGTGAGGTGAGGTGAGGGAGAAGGGAGTAGGGAGGGAGTAGGAGATGATTATTTCAAAAAGTTACACTTAGGCCCCCTCCTTATCTACCTAGTACAAATAAACCCAAATAACCCTTCTACCAATATAATCCCCTACTTCACACTTAACACAAAATCAGCCAAATAATGCTAGACACACATTAATATTACGAGATATAAAATGCGCACATAAATAAATAATCAAATAACTAAATAAATAATAAATTATTTATTAATAAAATAGAGACGAGTTTTCAGGTCGTGACAGCAAACATCATGAATGATGAATTAACTAATAATGAATTTAATTAAATAGTTAATAACGATTCAAATAATGATGAAATAGACCACGAAAACACAACATACTTAAATGAACTTGCTCAACAGGTCCATAGTGTGGTGAAAATGGTCCAGGGGCTGATGAAGAATTTCATGTTGTTAATCTGGGTACCGACGAAGAGCCGAAAGAAACCAAGATCGGAAGCTTCTTCAAGGGGGAGGACAAAGACAGATTGACTGCACTGCTCAGAGAGTTTGTGGATGTGTTTGCATGGTTATACAAAGACATGCCTGGTTTAGACAGAAAGGTCGCGGAACATAGAATTTCGATCAGAGACGATGCTAAACCGACAAAGCAGAAACTCAGAAAGATCAAGCCAGAATGGTCATTACAAGTTAAAGAAGAGATTGAGAAGCTTCTCAGTGTGGGCTTCATCAAAGTTATTGAATATCCGACATGGCTAGCTAATGTGGTCACAGTCCGAAAAGCCAACAGCAAGGTCCGTATTTGTGTGGATTTCTGGGATTTGAACAAAGCTTCTCCAAAGGATGACTTTCCACTACCCAACATCGACATGCTAGTCGACTCAACTGCTGCCTACGAGGTCCGCTCATTTTCCGGGTAAAATCAGATTGTCATGGCCGAGGAGGATCAACACAAGACTGCTTTCACAACACCGTGGGGCACCTTCTGCTACACAGTCATGCCGTTTGGGTTAAGGAACGCTGGGGCTACTTATCAAAGGGTTGTTACATACTTGTTCCATGACATGATTCACAAAGAAATCGAGGTCTACGTGGACGACATGACCATCCACTCAAAAGGGACCGACGGTCAACATTTGATCGATCTCCGCAAGTTCTTTGAAAGGCTTCGTCAACACAAGATGAGGCTCAATCCCGCAAAGTTCACTTTTGGGGTTATCCGAGGCAAAGTCCTTGGCTACATGGTTACCGAGAGGGGAATTGAAGCAGATCCCTCAAAAATCAAGGCGATCATCGATATGCCTCCTCCTAAGACGCAAAAGGAAATCAAAAGTTTCATGGGCAGACTTCAGTACATCAGTCGGTTTGTGCACCAGCTTACTTCCATGTGCGAGCCAATCTTCAAGCTACTCAAGAAGAATGTGGCTCTAGAATGGACCGACGCTTGCCAAGAAGCTTTCGACCAAGTCAAGCATTACTTGACATGCCCTCCAGTCTTGGTTCCACCTCAGAAGGAGAAGTCTCTCCTGCTCTACCACATAGTGAATGATAAAGCCCTAGGGGCTATGCTAGCACAAGAGCAACGAGACTCCACAAAGGATAATGCCATTTATTTTGTCAGTCGCCGGTTTCAAGAAAAGAATTACTCCGCCTTGGAGAAGTTATGTGCAGCACTGGTTTGGGTTACTCAAAAGCTTAAACATTACATGGAAGCCTTTCCGATGAAGCTAGTAGCAAAAGTGGACCCGCTCCGCTACATCTTCGAGAAGCCTTTCATGTCGACAAGGATAGCCAAATGGTACTTCATGCTCGCCGGCTATGACATCACTTACGTCACACTCAAATCCATCAGGGGGAAACTGTTCAGTGATCAGCTTGCTGAATTTCCATGTGACGAAGTGAAGGCGGATGACTTACAGTTTCCCGACGAGCACTTGGTTTGCACTACAACCGAGGAAAATAAGTGGCAACTTTTTTTCGATGGCGCCGCCAATAAACATGGTTTTGGGATAGGAATGTTTCTTGTCGATCCAAAGGATATCTATACTCCAATTGTCATCCGTCTCGAATTTGAAGCTACCAACAACATTGCCGAGTATGAGGCTTGCATAGCGGGGCTAGAAGAAGCTCTAGAAAGATATGTCACAGAACTAGAAGTATTCGGTGACTCCCTGCTCCTTATCAACCAAACATCGGGTAAATGGCGAATCCAAGACCCGACCCTTCAACAGTATGGTCAACACCTCGAGGAATTGGTCGAAAAGTTCCAAGACATCACGTTTACTTATTTGCAAAGAGACAAGAACCGCTTTGCCGATGCTTTGGCTACTATAGCCTCACTGGTTGAGATGCCCAAAGGAAAAATGGTGAAACCCTTCAAAATTTCAAGGAGGACCAATCCGGCATACTGAATGAACATTGAGATCAATGAAGTCTAAGATAACCCCCCGTGGTACACAGACATCATGAACTTCCTCAACAATGGCACCTTCCCCGACAATAGCAACAGGAAATCTCGAGTGGCACTACAAAAGCTAGCCGCCAGATATGTGTTGATTGGAAACCGAGTCTACAAGAGACATCATCAAGGGATCAGTCTCTTATGTGCAAACGAGTCCGAAGCTCAAGAAATCATGCACGAAGTCCATGAAGGCGAGTGTGGACCCCACATGAATGGGATTATGTTAGCCAAGAAGATACTCTATATTGGTTACTATTGGACTACGATGGAAAAAGACTGCATCGAGAAAGTCAAGAAATGCGCCAAGTGCCAATTCCATGCTAATCTAGAACATGCTCCGCCTTCACAACTGTACAACATGACCACACCTTGGCCATTCTCTTGTTGGGGCATAGATATCATCGGCAAAGCCCATCCTACG
Source organism: Campanula takesimana (assembly GCA_026119855.1). Taxonomy (NCBI): domain Eukaryota; kingdom Viridiplantae; phylum Streptophyta; class Magnoliopsida; order Asterales; family Campanulaceae; genus Campanula; species Campanula takesimana. The sequence continues at coordinate 316,159 of JAOWBW010001100.1, forward strand.
GGGAGTAACAGACAGTCATTCATCCTTGTGGCCGTAGACTATTTCACAAAATGGCTCGAAGCACAAGCTTACCGAGTTCTCAACGCCAAGAAAGTGGTTGAATTCGTGAAGAACAACATTATGTGCCGATATGATATCCCCCATGAGATCATCTTTGAAAATGGCTCTCACTTCGAGAAATAAATGGATGCACTTTTGGTTACCAAGCACAAGTCATCCCCAAGCCAATGGAGCGGTCGAAGTAGCAAATAAGACAATCGAAGTCATCATACGAAAAATGGCTTCAATAGGAAGGGATTGGCCCGAGAAATTACCGCTAGCATTATGGGGCTATTGTACATCAATACGGTCATCAACGGGAGAAACTCCTTACTCATTGGTTTATGGCTCTGAAGCCGTACTCCCGGTCGAACTCGAGGTTCCTTCTCTACGGGTCTTACTCGAGAACCAAGTCAACGAGGTTTATTGGATGCAAATTCGATACGAGCAACTAGCCCTACTTGACGAAAAGAGATTAAGAGCGTTCGAACGCACAAGGGCTTACCAACAAAGAATGGCAAGGGCTTTCAACAAAAAGGTGAAGCCTCGAAATATCAAAGTGGGAGATTTGGTCCTAAGGCAACATCCTCCCAATGCCATGAATCCCCTTGGGAAGTGGGGACCTCGATGGATCAGTCCTTACGTGGTCAAGAAGATACTAAGCGGCGGTGCAGTCCGACTCGTATACTTGGATGGCGATCAATTGCCAAAGGAGGTCAACCTCGATAAGCTCAAGAAGTTCTACGCTTAACAAATAAAGACCATTAAAAAAAAAAACGCTCGCTAGGTTGAAAACCTGTAAGGGCGGCCTAGGCAAAAATTAGAGCACGTGCAAAAAAGAAGCCCGCTAGATTGAAATCCCGAAAGGGCGGTCTAGGCAAAAAATAAGGTGCACAGAAAAAAAAAAGAAAAAAAAAAATGGTCTTCATTTGTTTGAACTACAGAGACCTGAGCCTCTCTAAATGAGGAACGTAGGCAACCTTCGGGTGCGGTCTAAAACATAATTTTTTTACCCAATCAAGTCATAACAAAATGCGATTTTTTATTCATCTCTTGAATTATTTTGATCAGTACAACGGACGGTGTTGAGCAATAAAAGACATTAAAACATTAAATCCTAAACAAGTGGTCTATTTAATTGCAATCTTGGGGTACAAAGAAAATCTAATCTTTCTTCGGTTTGGGAACCCATTGCTTCTTGCTATAGCCTTTGACCTTCTTAGGTGGGGGCAGAGCACTCTTGGGACCACCAAGATGAGAGAAGACACTAGAACGGGGCGGAGCTTCATCAACGACCTTCCCTTTCCCTTTGTCAAAAGAAGCTTTGACCGGAGCCTTGTAAGGACGCTTCCACACATAAGGGGAGTTACCCTTACCTTTCCCCCTCTTCTTCTTCGGAAAATAACGTTGCCTAGGGGCCTCAACATGAATAATTGGCTTCAAAGGTTCAACAACAACCTCATTTGGCCTCCCCAAACGGTCAAAGACACTCGGGCGTGCATTCACAATAGGGACAGACTTCACTAGCTCACCTTCAGGGACGGACACTTTCACCTCAAAGGAAAAAGTCATGGGAGCCATTCTTGACAAAGAATTGGGGCTTGAAGAGATGAGAAGTAGTGCAGAATATTGCTGTGTGACCAAACTGGTCGAAGTTGATTCAAATTTATAGCTGTTGGAGAATCTTGTACAAAACGGGGCTGTAAATTAGCAGCCCAGACGCGGGCGCCTCCTACCTTGAGGGCGCAACGCGCACGCTTCCCATGCCTTCTCCGAGGCATGCGCGCCTCTGACAGACGACAGAACTGAACAGCCCTTGTCAGTTCAGCAACTGCCCAGGCATTTCAACGCCTTCAAACCTGCAGTCAGTTCAGAATCTACAGCAACAAAGCAACGTTCAGCCGCAATAAGTGAAACACTTTGGGCACACATTTTTTTTGTAAAGAGTCGACACCTAAGATCGAGTCTAAATAAAACATAAAAAATGTAGACAAAATAGCTAGGATTGTAAATATGTGCTAAATGTTATTACATGTCAAAAATAAATTGTTCAGGCACTCGTCCTCCCCAGTCTACTCCGAATCAGCCCCTGTGGCACTGTGCTCACCCCCGTCGCTACTCTCGGTCTCTTCATCATCATCATCGGACTCTTCTTCGGACTCCTCAACAACAACCTCGTGACAAGCCCTCTTTGCCACTCTAGTCGATGAACTAGCACCTCCGCGACTCAAGCTCCTGCTCAGTGACTACTTAGCGGACTGCACGGCCTCATCCACATTAAGGGCCACATCTCTGCAACCTCACCCCATGCCACGGGCACCCCGAGCCATACCTCTAGCAGCTCCAGACACGGTCCTTAGTAGCCATGTCTCTACACATCTCCAGGCCTCTCTCCTCCAAACAGCGCAGCCTGCTCCTCATCCCCTTGTTCTGGCGGCCTATGTACCTATAAGTAGCCATGGGTACCTGTCACAACAGAAACAGGAAACTGCATCAGTATACTGAGATGAGACAGACAAGAACAAAAAGGTGGGCCATAATCAGAAAGGTGCAAGAAAAGTAAAAGTCATACCACAGCAGTCTGGGCCGGGGGCTCCCTCTCCAGTGACATATCTTCAGGGACAATCTCCCTCTTCTCATCAAGAACCCCAAAGTTGGAGTAGGTATAATACGAAGGAGGCAAAGTAGTATCAAAGCAATAACCTGCACCGGTAGGGTAAAACTGTGTAGAAGTCGAAGGGGCAGGCTGTGTTCCCCGAGGATCGGTATACATAAAGCCCGTCATCAAATGGTTCTCCCAGAAGAGGCCGTAATCTTGGTAAAGATAGATGAAAGGGGTAGCATCAACCCCCACCATATACATGTCCATGTCATCCTCAGACAGTGCCCCCCAGTTACGAGGATAGAAATGAGGGAACTCTGGGACCACCGGCCTAGGCGGGTTATGATAGTCCACCACCTGGCTCCCATGCTGCCAATACACCCTCTTCCCCAAGTATATAGCCATGCACTCGACCGATCTCATCAATAATCTAGAATGAGTGGGTAGCAGAGTATGCTCTATGGCACCATATATCGGCCTCCAGGGGAACAATGAATGAGATACTGACTCAGGCCTCAGACCATCCAGATACTGCCAGGCAGAAACCAAGCTAATGGGGGCTGTGCTAGTCTTCACATTTCTGGCCTTGTAAGACCATCTAGCACAATCGGGATACAGGGGCTGTCCCTCCCGCTCAATTCGGAAATCTCTCATCCCCAGGATGGCCAAAGCCTACAGCTGCAAACAGAAGCAAAGGCAGAATTAAACACAGTTGAAAGTATAGAGAAGACAGAAATCTGAAAAGGGAATAGTGACGAATGTACCTCCCAAGCAAGAGAGAAGCCCGTGACCGAGCTCTGTGTCGAACGGATGGTCAGGTCCATACCATGATAATAAGCAGCCAAACCCGATGCACCCCAGTTGTACTGAGTAGCCTGGTCCAAGTCAACCAGAAGGTCCAACAAGGATAAAGTCGCAGAACTTCCCCCATTGGCAAACAGAGTATGGGACAGAGCAAACCAAATAAAACATCGGGCCACCGCTTCGACCCTATCAGCAGTAACTCCCCAAGACTCAGCCTCAAGGACCCTAAAATAAGTCTGGAACTTCCCCCAAGTTACTCAGGAGTTCTTCACCACAAGCTTGCTGTCAACTAGAGCCAACAACTCAGCGGGTGTCCTAGCAGTCCCGGCAACACCGCAAGGAACAGGTACCCCCGAAAAAGGTAGACCGGTTAGAGCCGTGAAGTCGGTCGGGGTCATAGTCACTTCCCCCATCGGAAAGTGGAAGGTGTGAGTGGTGTCCCACCATTTCTCCCTCAAATCCTGAATCACATCAGGATCATTCTTCAAAGAAGGTAGACTGGTAATGAAAGGACCGAAAAATGTAGCGGCCACCTGAGTCTGTACATTCTCTGGCAGTTTCCTCCACACAGAAACGGGCACCTGAGCCCCACCACTGATCTCGGTCAAACGGTTCCACCTCTGAAAGAAAACAAGAGACAAAGGAAAAAATTCGTCAGCATAACGGCTAGAAAATGGCCAAACGCAACATGAAGAATTCAACAAAATCACCACGTGCAAACAAGTATGTGAGCATGCAAATGGGTGTCCAAACATTCCTTTCGCAAAAAATCAACAAGAAAAACAACATGCAGCCATGATCGAAAGGGTTACTGCAGCAGTATTATGGGCAACAATGACATAGCCCCAAAATACGAAAAAATCAACAAGAAGAGGCGAAATCCTTACCAATCCCACAGAAACGAAGTGGGAGATATGAGTATAGGACTCATAAGTCAGTTGTCTTGGGTCCATAGCCTCGACCCCAACCTCGGCCTCTTCACCCATGGGCATCTCGAAAGGAGGTGTTTGGTGAGAACTCGACATGATTCTTTGATAAAATGGTCTCAAATGATCAAAGGAAGCGTCTTGGGATGATTTCCTCACAGAATATTTACTCAGAATACAGAGAGTTTGGGATATTTTTGAACCTGGCTTGAACAGAATGAGAAGTTTCTGTATATATGCTGACCTTAAACGCGATGCGCGCGCCTTCTGGTGCCCCTACGTACCGCACGCGTGTCCCACAGCCGTTATCAGACGCGGGCGCTTCCTATGTCCAGTCAAACCCAGGTACAAGTTCCCATGCAGGAATAAATGCATCACATCAATATGCATCCAACTCCCATCCGAGTTTTCAGCTCCGCCTTGGGGCGTTTCAAGTACAAAAATTCCGCAACGGACACCGTCAAAACCGACGGTTACAACAATCGAGGTCAATCTCGACATTTTTCTCGCTAAAGGGAAAACCTTCATTTGGCCCACAGTCAACTGTGCCCGGACCCCGGGAAAAGTCAACATCAAATGCAGCTACAAACAGCAATTCGGTTCGCGGTAAGCCACTAAATTCACCACTTCTTGAAGCAAAGCAACGGATTGATCAACGGATTCGCCAACAAGGGTCCACCAACGGACTCATCCAAGGGATTCAAAAACGGATTCATCAACGGATTCACTAACGGATTCGTCAATAAGGGTCCACCAACGGACACATCCAAGGGATTCACTAACGGATTCATCAACGGATTCACTAACGGATCTGTCAACAAGGGTTCACCAACGGACTCATCCAATGGATTCACTAACGGATTCATCAACAGATTAATTAACGGATCTGTCAATAAGGGTTCACCGACGGAATCATTCAAGGGATTCACTAACGGATTCATCAACGGATTTACTACCGGATTCGTCGACAAGGGTTCACTAACGGGCTCATTCAAGGGATTCACCAACGGATTCATCAAACGGGTTCACTAACGGATTCGTCATTCAAGGGTTCACTAACGGCCTCATTCAAGGGTTTACTGACGGCCTCATTCAAGGGTTCACTAACGGCCTCATTTAAGGGTTCACTAACGGCCTCATTCAAGGGTTCACTAATGGCCTCATACAAAGGTTCACTAACGGCCTCATTCAAGGGTTCACTAACGGCCTCATTCGACGGATTCACTAACGGATTCGCCTACAAGGTTCCACTAACGGATTCATCCAACAGATTCAACCGATAGATCCACAAACAGATCATGCCACCCCCTCTATCAAAAGCCGCTCACACAGGGAGCGCACCCCTATCTCTGGCAATTTCAAATTCCTTCTTTCATCGAGTCTTTGCTTTTTCTTGGTGATGTCCTCAGCGGATATCTTGTCTTTCGTTGGCGCATTTTGCTTCACAATCCACGCCACCGAGGGGCTCTGTAGACACCCCACCTTGGACCGCTCACCCCGATTGCACGATTGATTTTGTGTTTCTCCCTCTTTTAAGTGTTTTCCGTTAGTTTCTGTTACTTTCGTTAAGTTCCTGACTGACTTCGTTAAGTTCAGGGACTAAACTGAATAATAGGGCTAACTTTCTAGTCCATTTTGTCAAAAAATCCTTCTCTGAGTCGCGCGTCTCCGACCATAGGAGCCAGAAGCGCGCGCCTTCCACACCCAAGGTGGGAAGCGCGTGCCTCTGGGCGTCAGTTACAGATTTCTGACCAAGAATCTCTCCCTTGCTCATTTTACATGATTTTTCCCGGGAAAGATTTCTTGGTGACCTTGTTTTGGCACCAAAAATAGCTCTTTTACAACTATAAAAACCCCTCTTCTCCACTTTTTCAAGGGACTCTTTTTAGCACTCTTAAAAAGAAGACTTTTGATCATTAAGAAAGCTCTACACAAAATACTTTCAAGGCCTTTTCCAAGAAGCTCTCTAAGAAGTATTGGAAGATCTTTAAAGTATAGGTAAAAGTTCATTTTTCTCCTTCTTCTTTACTTCATCTCTTCTCTCTTTTACTTTAATCAAACGTGCAATCATCCCAAATCATTTTGGGACATGACACCAACGGCTACTTCATTTCATTGAAGTTAGTCAAGGAGTTATCTCCCTACATTCTACCCCTTTTATCATCATCGAAGAATAGGAAGAACATTTTGATTATGTAGATTTTGAACAAGCAAGATCGACATTAGTCGGCCGAGATGGGTGTTTAAGTACTTCCCATCTCGTAACCTAACCCCCAAACCTCATAACAAGAATCTCTGTTTTTGTACTAAATTTAGGCTAAATATTAGGTTTTTCTTATGTTCCTCTAAATCATAGGTGTCACTCTACAAATTAAAACAAGTTAGACATCCTAATAACAACACACGCGCTCTAGCCAAGCCGTGCTCCTCCCGGGGTATCTACAGAGATGACTGTCATCGGTGGGCTTCCGCCCCCATTCATCGGGGTAGTATCTTTCTCCCCGAGAGCTATTTGGACTATTTGTTTGGTACTTTTTACCGTTGTATCACTTGGGTAGACGTACTTCGCGCTGAGTTGCTAGGAAAGGACTTCAAGCCTAGTAGTGCTTTGAGATATAGGGAGGCTGCTGCTGATTCCTGCAACATCCTGGCTGACCCTTTCGGTAGTCATTTGGATGACTTTTATGCTCGGAGGCGTGTTGCTGCTCAGAAGGTTTCGGTCCGCCTCAGTGTTCCTAGGCCTCCCAAGAAGAATATGATTGAGAGCTGTTCGGGTGGCCCTTCAAAGGCTAAGAGAAAATTAGAATTTTCCTAGTACCCCAAGATTGCAATTAAATAGACCATTTGTTTAGGATTTAACGTTTTATTGTCTTTTATTGCTCAACATATCCGTTGTAATGATCAAAATGATTTGAGAGATGAATAAAAATTGCATTTTGTTATGACATGATTGGGTAAAATTTATTGTTTTAGACCGCACCCGAAGGTTGCCTACGTTCCTCTCGTAGAGAGGCTCAGGTCTCCGTAGTTCAAACAAACGAAGACCATTTTTATTTTTTTTGTGCATCCTGTTTTTTGCCTAGACCGCCCTTTCGAGTTTTCAATCTAGCGGGCTTCTTTTTTGCACTTGCTCTAATTTTTTCCTAGGCCACCCTTACAGGTTTTCAACTTAGCGAGCATTTTTTTAATGGTATTTATTTGTCTAAGCGTAGAACTTCTTGAGCTTGTCGAGGTTGACCTCCTTTGGCAATTGATCACCGTTCAAGTCTACGAGTCGGACTGCACCGCCGCTTAGTATCTTTTTGACCACATAAGGACCGATCCATCGAGGTCCCCACTTCCCAAGGGGATTCATGGCGTTGGGAGGATTTTATCTTAGGACCAAATCTCCCACTTTGATGTTTCGAGGCTTCGCCTTCTTGTTGAAAGCTCTTGCCATTCTCTGTTGATAGGCCCTTATGTGTTCAAACGCTCTTAACCTCTTTTCATCGAGTAGGGGTAGTTGCTCGTATCGACTTTGCATCCAATCGACCTCGTTGACTTGGTTCTCGAGTAATACCCGTAGAGAAGGAACCTCGAGTTCGTTTGGGAGTACGGCTTCAAAACCATAAACCAATGAGTACGGAGTTTCTCCCGTTGCCGGCCGTATTGATGTGTTAGCCCTGCAATGCTAGTGGTAGTTTCTCGGGCCAATCCCTTCCTGTTGAAGCCGTTTTTCGTATGATGACTTCGATTGTCTTATTTGCTGCTTCGACGGCTCCGTTGGCTTGGGGGTGGTACGGGGATGACTTGTGCTTAGTAATTTTGTAGTCAACCAAAAGTGCATCAATTTCTTTCTCGAAGTGAGAGCCATTGTCGGAGATGATCTCATGAGGAATACCGTATCGGCACATGATGTTGTTCTTCACGAATTCAGCCACTTACTTGGAGTTGAGAACTCTGTAAGCTTGTGCTTCGACCCATTTTGTGAAGTAATATACGGCCACTAGGATAAATGACTGTCCGTTGCTCCCCGTAGGATGGACTTTGCCGATGATATCTATGCCCCAACAAGAGAATGGCCACGGTGTGGTCATGTTGTACAATTGTGAAGGTGGAGCATGTTGCAGATTGGCATGGAACTGGCACTTGGCCCATTTCTTGACTTTCCCTACGCAGTCTTATTCCATTGTAGTCCAATAGTAACCAGTACGGAGTATCTTCTTGGCCAACATAATCCCATTCATGTGGGGTCTACACTCACCTTCGTGGACTTCGTGCATGATTTCTTGAGCTTCGGACTCGTTTGCACATAAAAGATTGATCCCTTGATGATGTCTCTTGTAGAATCGGTTTCCAATCAACACACATCTGGCGGCTAGCTTTTGTAGTGCTATTCTGGTTTTCCCATTGTTGTTCTCAGGAAATGTGCCGTTGTTGAGAAAATTCATGATGTCAGTGTACCACGGGGGGTTATCTTGGACTTCATTGATCTTAATGTTCATGCAGTATGCCGGACTGGTCCTTCTTGAAATTTTGAAGGGTTTCACCATTTTTCCTTTGGGCATCTCAACTAGTGACGCTATAGTAGCCAAAGCATCGGCAAAGCGGTTCTTGTCCCTTGGCAAATAATTAAACGTGATATCTTAGAACTGTGCAACCAATTCCTTGAGATGTTGACCATACTGTTGGAGGGTCGGGTCTTGGATTCGCCATTTACCCGATTTTTGATTAATAAGGAGCAGGGAGTCACCGAATACTTCTAGCTCTGTGACATTTCTTTCTAGGGCCGCTTCTAGCCCCGTTATGCATACCTCATACTCGGCAATGTTGTTGGTAGCTTCGAATTCAAGACGGATGGCAATTGGAGTGTAGATGTCCTTTGGATCGACAAGCAACATTCCTATCCCATAACCATGTTTATTGACAGCGCCATCAAAAAAGAGTTGCCACTTATTTTCCTCGGTTGTAGTGCAAACCAAGTGCTCGTCAGGAAACTGTAAGTCCTCCCCCTTCACTTCGTCACACGGAAATTCAGCAAGCTGATCACTGAACACTTTCCCCCTGATGGATTTGAGTGTGACGTAAGTGTTATCATAGCCGGCGACCATGAAGTACCACTTGGCTATCCCTGTTGACATGAAAGGCTTCTCAAAGATGTAGCGAAGCGGGTCCACTTTTGATACTAGCTTGATTGGAAAGGCTTCCATGTAATGTTTGAGCTTTTGAGTGACCCAAACTAATGTTGCGCATGACTTCTCTAAGACAGAGTAGTTCTTTTTGACTCCTTGAAACTAGCGACTGACAAAATAAATGGCATTCTCCTTTGTGGAGTCTCATTGCTCTTCTGCTAGCATAGCCCCAAGGGCTTCACCTTTCACTGTGAGGTAGAGCAAGAGAGGCTTTTCTTTGTGAGAGGGAACCAAAACCGGAGGACATGTCAAATAGTGCTTGACTTGGTCGAAGGCTTCTTGGCAAGCATCGGTCCATTCTAGAGCCACATTCTTCTTGAGTAGCTTAAAGATTGGCTCACACATGGAAGTAAGCTGGCGTACAAATCGACTGATGTACTGAAGTCTTCCCATGAAACTTTTCATTTCTTTCTGTGTCTTGGGAGGAGGCATGTCAAAGTGAACTTTGCGGGATTGAGCCTCATCTTGTGTTGTCTAAGCCTTTCAAAGAACTTGCTGAGATCGATCAAGTGTTGACCGTCGGTCCCTTTGGAGTGTGTAGACACCCCATTTTGGACATTCATTTATAATCACACTACTTCTGTGTCTCGCCTTTGATTTGGGTCAAAACTCGTTAAGTTGGACATGTTTTGTTAAGTTTCTGACTGACTCCGTTAGTTAGGGGCCAAACTGAACATTAAAACTATCGCAGAGGGCAAATAAGTTATTCCAGAACTTAGATGCCTCGTACGAGACATTGATGTCTCTTCCGAAGTATCCCCCTCGACAGTCGGGTTTTTGGTCAGTTTCCTTGTTGATCTTAACCCCTTTTCTTGGCAAACACTCATGCAATCCGGGAAAACCTAATGGCCGATCCTAGAGTCCAAAAATACCTTTGTGGAGATCAACTCATTGATTCCCACTTTAACTTACCTTCTTGGCCAAAACCCTAGGTCAAAATCTTCTATAAATATAAGGTTCTTGAACCAGAAAAAGGGTAGACTCTATATTCACCAAACAACCACTCAAAATCTGACCAAAGAAGTTCTTCTAATCAGCCCCTCTCTGATACCCACGAAATTTGGAGGATCAAGGCCTTTAGTCAAGGCTATCCATAGGATTCTTGAAGAAAATGCTTAGGTAAATCTTTGCTTTTCTATCTTCTCATCTCCTTTTTTGTGTTTGAGGTAGTGTGATTCCATTAAAGGATCAGCCTAGAGCCTCTCCAACCCATGGAGATGGTCTCGAAGCACATGATCCGACATCCCAAATAAATAAGTCATTATTTATTTGTTTGTTTTAATCTTTCGGTACATGAATGCATGATTTTGAAACGATGATGATGATTTCTTAGCAAGACCAATCCTAGATTGGGTGAATTGGGTGCTCCTTGACCTTCCCAATTCACAACTTAACCCCCGAATCCAGACATCTCGGTCCGTGTTCTGACAATAATATGGTGGCGACTCTCAAATCAAAAAGAAGGTGAATCGAAGGTCGAAAGCGTGCCATCGAAGCAAAAACCTCGCGCGCAAACAGATACATAAAGAAATGGAGGTGTATGTTGACGATATGATCATACACTCCAAAGGCTCCGATGGACAACACTTTGTCGACCTTAGGAAGTTCTTCGAAAGGTTGAGGCACTACAAAATGAGACTTAACCCGGCCAAGTGCACATTTGGGGTAGTGAAAGGAATGGTCCTTGGGTACATGGTCACTGAGCGTGGTATAGAAGTAAACCCCGCTAAAATCAAAGCCATCATTGACATGCCTCCACCTAAGACGGAAAAAGAAGTCAAAGGATTCATGGGTCGCCTTCAATACATTAGTCGTTTCATTAATCAACTCACAAAGATGTGCGAGCCCATCTTCAAACTCCTCAAGAAGAATGCATCACTAGAATGGACCAAAGAGTTCCAAGAAGCCTTCGAAAAGGTCAAGAAGTACTTAGTAAATCCACCAGTGTTGCTTCCACCGCATAAAGAGAAGTCGTTGACCTTATACCTCACTGTCAATGACACTGCATTAGGGTCTATGCTAGCACAAGAGCAACCCGATTCGATGAAAGAGAATGCCGTGTACTTTGTCAGCCGTCGCTTCCAAGGGGCTGAATTGAATTACTCTGCATTAGAAAAGTCATGTACTGCACTAGTATGGGTAGCTTAGAGACTAAATCCATACATGGAGGCGCTCCCTGTACAATTGATTGCCTGAATGGACCCAATGAAATATAACTTCGAGAAATCGTATGTCTCCTCTAGGATAGCTAAATGGTACTTTATACTCGCGGGATACGATATCACTTACATCACACAGAAATCTGTGAGAGGGAGAGTCTTCGCGGATCATTTAGCCGAATTTCCATGCGATGAAAGCGAAGGGGGAAGACCCGCGATTCCCTGATGAGGATATCATGGCCATAGCAGAAAATAAGTGGCAATTACTTTTCGATGGCGCAACCAACAAAAGAGGGTATGGCATTGGGCATGTTACTAGTAGATCCCTCAGATTTCTACACTCCACTCGCAATCCGCCTTGACTTTGAGGCCACTAACAATATAGCCGAGTACGAAGATTGCATAGCGGGACTTGAAGCAGCCTTGGAAAGAAATGTGACCGAACTAGAAGTGTACGAAGATTCACAACTTATAATCTATATGTCACTCAAAAAGTGGAAGGTACAAGATCCTACACTCCAAAAATATAACGACCATCTCCAAGACTTGCTCAGACAGTTCAGAGAGGTCACTTTCTACTATCTTCCTAGAGATAAGAACCACTTGGCAGACTCGCTAGCCATGCTAGCACACTTGTGGAGATCCCCGAATGGATTGAGGTCAAAACCTTGAAAGTCACGAGGCGAGAGACTCCTGGCTACTACTCAATCATAGACATGTATGACAGTAAAGAGGCGTGTGATGTCATTTCCATGGATGCCTTAGACAATAAACTTGGTATTATTATGTATGGCGTTTCCTCCTAGACGAAACATTCCCATAAGACGCATCACCTAAAGTGAAGATAGCCCTCAAACGGTTTGCCGCCCAATTCATTATTATAGGTGAACGTCTCTACAAGAAACACCACGAGCAGTGTCTACTCTGTGCCGATGAACACGAAGCCATAGAAATCATGGACCAAGTCCATTAAGGAGTCTGTGGAACCCATATGAATGACAATATGCTAGCAAAGAAAATCATCCGACTATGGTACTATTAGGCTGCAATGGAAACAAACTGCAGCAACATGGTTAAGAAATGCCACAAGTGCCAGATACATGCCAACTTACAACACGCACCACCGTCCGTGTTATACCCCATGACATCCCCTTGGCCATTTTCTACATGGGGAATAGACAGCATTGGAAAAGTCTCACCGACATGTCATAATGGGCACTCATTCGTATTAGTCACCGTTGATTACTTCACTAAATGGATCGAGGCTCAATCCTACAAAGTCTTAAATGCCAAAAAGGTGGCTGAGTTCATTAAGACCAACAGCATATGCCGATATGGGGTACCTCATAAGATGATATCTGACAATGGCACGCACTTTGAGAAAGAATGTGACCAACTACTCGTGGAGTACAAAATAGAGAGACATCAGTCATCACCGTACCGACCTCAAACCAATGGAGCAGTCGAAGCTGCTAACAAGACCATTGAGACCATCATTAGGAAAATGGCTAAGACTGGCAAGGACTGGCCCGACAAGCTACCCTTTGCACTCTGGGGCTACCGTACTTCAATCCGTACCACCACCGGTGAAACTCCATATGCCCTAGCCTATGGGATGGAAGCAGTATTACCAATCGAATTAGAAGTACCATCACTAAGGGTTCTCCTAGAAACAAAGTGAATGAAGTCGCATGGTTAGACAGTCGTTATGAACAACTAGCCCTACTAGATGAACGACAACTTCAGCCACCGAGCATATCCAAGCGTATCAACGAAGAATGGCCTGAGCATTTAATAAGAAAGTCAAGTCCCGAAACATCAAAGAAGGGGACCTTGTCCTATGTGAGCATCGTCCTGGACCATTCAACCCTATGGGAAAGTGGGGACCAAGATGGATAGGCCCCTACATAGTCAAGAAGGTATTCTTTGAAGGAGAGGTACAACTCACATACCTAGATGGAGATCAACTGCCGAAGCCCGTCAACATGGACAAGCTGAAGAAGTACTACTCATGAGTCCATCCCCTATTTCAAAAAAAAAAAAGATGAAAGCTCGCTAGGTTGAAAACCCGCAAGGGCGTCCTAGGCAAAATTAGAGCAGAGAGCACGAGAAAAGAAGCCCGCTAGATTGAAAACCTGAAAGAGCGGTCTAGGCAAAAATCAGGGTGTGCATAAAAAAATATAGGGGACAGTCTCGTACGAGACACCTATGTCTCGGGCGAGACATGTCAGTTAGCAGACATATTTTTCTCTTTCTTAAACAAAAACTACGATGACCTGAGCTCCTTATTTAATTGATGTAAAAGGAGAACGTAGGCAGCCTTTTGGTCCGATCTATTCAATAAATAAAAAAAATCAAAATCTTGTCTTCTTATTAATTGAATGCATTTCAAGAAAGCAATAAGAAAATTTCTAACATGAATAACAACTTGCAAAACAAAATAAATAAAATACTAAAAATCTAAAAATTGGTCTATCTATGGCACTCTCTCGATACTCCTAAGGATCTATTTCTTCCTTAACTTAGTAGTGGCTTGACCACGATCCGCCTAATCATCCCTCTTCCTCTTGAACCAAGGTATCTCGAAATCGGGAGGAACATCAAGACGACTGAACACCGAGGGACGGACTTACTTAGGGCCATTAGGAGCGAAAGGTTGAGAATTTTACTCCAAAAGAAAGGTTCCCAGAACTGATTTAAGGCTGCATGGTATTCTAGGACAGACTAGAGGTGTTTATATACAAGTTTGGACACCAAATCCTCGAGGAAAAAGGAGAAACAGCCGCAGAATGAAAGGATGGCTCGTACGAGACATCGATGTCTCGTACGAGGCATCCTCCAAGTCAGAACAACAAAAACTCTGCTCAAATCCCAGGTTGCTCGACAAGTCAAAACATGTCTCAATCACCTCAGAAATCCAAAACAGTTCATTCATCACATACAAATAGCCCAACATGAATCCATCTCATAAAATTAACCCTCGGTTGACCAACCGGACGTGAGTCAATACATTTACACAGTCAGAAATAAAACTAAAATTAACTAATGTATTGTGTGCTAGAGTTAGGAAATAATTGTTGCATAGGTACAAACCAAAGAAAGGAAAAATTGTCTTCGCCTACACCGAGGCAACAAATACATCATCAATAAAAGGGGAGAAAGGGGGAATCCTATCTAGGATGTGTCGCCACTGCCACACTATCATCCGTCAGTCCGAGGCTCTTCCCGCAAGAAGCTAGCTCCGCCGTCTGCTGAGCCAACCGTCCGAGTAGCCCCGCTATCTCTCTCTCTTCATCCTCTTGGCATAGGCCATGAACTGGGCGAGCCGTCATGCGACCTCTCTTTACTCAGCGATGGGCACCTGTTGGAAAGAAACAAATAAAGATATCAAAATCTTCAGATAAATGATGAACAGAATGATGAAATGGTAAAAGGATAGAAATGACGGAAGAAGGGTCATAAATCATATCATGGTCGTGTCGGCAGGAGGTACGAGTTCCTCAGGCATGTCATACTGTGCGGGAAGATCCTCGGTATTCTCTACTCCCTCAGCCACGCTGTAGGTAAAGGAAGCTGGTCTAAGCTATGGACGAAAAGGGATGTGGACCACTCCCTGGGCCTGAGCCTGATCACCCTCTATAATCAATCGGGGCATGAGACGAGTAAGGAAGTCCTGATAATCAGCCTCCAAGGACATATGGTCAAAGGCATCCTGACCAATGATGAGTTATCCTCTCTCTTCCTCCGCGATAGCATAAGAGTTAAGCATATGATCCGGCGGGTCTAAATGGACGATGACATCGAGTTTGCCACCACCCTGCTGGCGATAGACTCTCTCTCCTAAGTAAAAGCATCCCCCGCTAAGGCCAATTATCAATAGCCTCATGCCAGCGAACCCATAAACATGGTCAATGCCCAAACCCCACCAAGGAAAGAAGGCAACAGCGGACTCAGGGATGGCCTCCCATCTGTCAAAATACAGCCTCATGTACTCCACAGTCATGTCATTCCCCTTGGCCTGCTCATCACGGGTATCCCTGTTATCCCGGCTCCATCTCACAGTATCTGGGAACATGACAGTATTGTCTCGAAGGTTGAAAGTGAAGAGACCAAACATGGCGTATCCCCAGGCCTGCAAAATGGGAGAAACATAAAAGATGTCAATACACAGTAGCTAAGATAAAAATGCTATCAAAGTAAACTGGGGATGGAATAAAGGAGGAATACAGAAGAAGATGAGTATTATACCTCCCAGGCATGACTGTAGCCGCCCAAGCCAGCGTTCACCCTATCACGCGAACTCTCATCCATGGCCACATAACAGTGGGCCAAACCAGCAGAACCCTAACTAGCATCAGTAACATGCTGCATATCTCTCAATACACTCAGAAGAGTAAAAAGGGTAGTCGACACATGATTGGTAAATAGCGTCTTAGAAAAAGCCCACCATAGAATGCCACGGACAGCTGCAATGCGAGTACCGGTGAGATGCATCTGACTAGCATTAACAGTCACGTAGGCATCGACCTTATCCCTCAAAGCCTTCAGAGGGACACCTTGCCTAGGGTACGCAGAGAAAATCCCAGAAAATACATCATATCATCCCTTCTAGGAGTAAAGTCTGCATCCACCTCAAGCGGCTTACCGACAATGGCAAGTCTGGTAATGGCATGAAAGTCAGTAGGGGTCATGGTAACCTCCCCCCACTGCATGTTCATGGTGTGAGTGATATCCCACCTGCGCTCCCGTATGGCCTGGAGCAAGTGCACATTCCTTCTCTCACTGACAAAGCCGTCGAAGAAGGGTTTTAATCCGAGATTCTCGATCTCTTCCTTCATCTCACCATTGAGAGTTGCCCACCTCTCAGTGACCGCCCGTACGCTGCCTCTACAGTTATTAATCACCCTGAATGACTGCAAACAACAGAGACAAAAGAGACAAATATCAGAAAAATCGGTAAAATCCCCATTCAAGCATTTTACCCGAAAAGTCGCAGAATTGCCTAAAGCGACAGTCAAAATCATGTACTACCATACTACAATGATTTTCAGCATCAACAAGGGTGAAATACTATCGAAAGATCAGTCATGCATGATAAACCCTAAGCAGCAATAATTCTAGACGAAAATTGGCCAAAGTCGAATTCCTAGAACACTAAATTGAGACATGCAGCAACGAAATTGGCATGGAAACTCAATCAAAGTAAGAGATCCTTAGCCGCCTAGTCCGAACGGCGTGAGAAACGTGGTACTCCGGGATATGCACACAACTCATCCGTCGCCCACACTTTACCCTTCATATGTCTACCGAAGAGGTGTTCCTTATGCGAATGATTAGCGCCAGCCATTGGAGAGTGTGTGGAATCGCTAAAACTAGGAAAAGGGTGGATTTTTAAGAGAAAAAATCACCTAGGGTTGAAAGCTCCCGAAAACAGAATGAGAAAAGTGATTTGAAAATCACCTTCAGCGCCTAATATGCCTCTGTTCTGCACAAAAATAGAGAAGTCTCATACAAGACATCCCTCCCTCGTACGAGGCATTCCCAGAAAATTTCCAGAAAAACCACGTTTTCTCAGGAAATCCCAGAAAAGCCCTGCTTTTAATAGAAAGGTCAGAGAAAGCCCCGCTTTAGACCTAGAGGTCGAATCTGAACCCGGTTCAAGATGGAACATTGAGTCGTCAACAAATGGATATTTTCAGAATTGGAACAAACAAAGTTGTTTCTCAGTACGAATTTATCCTCACCGCGTATCCAAGATCATGGGTGATCAATGAAATCTGCATCAGCAAACTTTAAATCCCACGACTGTCATCAAGACGTAAGTTAATGGCACAGGATTTACAACCGGGTATCCCACAATTGTCATCAAGGTGTAAGCTAATGGCATAGGATCCACATTTTCAACGGAAGGCAAATCTCGTTGAAAGGAGAAGTGAGGTCCGAGTAATTGGCGTCTCTAAAACCGGGTATCCCACGACTGTTGTCAAGACGTAAGTTAACAACACAGGATCCCACCATTTAGAATCCCATAATTGTCATCAAGACGTAAGTTAATGGCATAGGATTCACTTTTCACTTTTCTGGTGGAAAGGCAGTCGCGTCAGAAGGAGAAGCGAGGTCCGAGTAATTGGCGTCTCCAAACCCAGAGTCCCATAATTGTCATCAAGACGTAAGTTAATGGTATAGGATTCACATTTTCCAATGTAAGGGACAAACTCGTTGGAAGGAGAAGCAAGGTCCGGGCAACAGGCGTCTCCAAAATCGAAGACGATTCATCATCAACAACAGGGCATGTTCAGAATTGGGTCAAAAAGATTGATTCCTCAGTATAGATTGCAAATGGAGATGGTTCGTCATCAACAAAAAGGAGTATATTTAGAATTGGGTCAAAGAGATTGATTCCTCAGCATGGATACTCTCCGAACTCTAAGCTTTACTTATCGCAAGTATTGTTTTCGAAAATCATTTTCAAAATACCTTAAACCTCAGTTTTTACGTATTTTCAGAGTCGAACTACGTTTGGTATGATTTCCTCCGAGGAATACGTAGGCAGCTTTTTAGGACGACCATACCCCCAGTTCAAAATGGTGTCTTTTCTATCGACGACGGTACTTCATCCATAAGTATCGTCGCCGAGGGGCTCTGTAGACACCCCATTTTAGACGTTCATCTATAATCACACTACTTCTGTGTCTCGCCTTTGATTTGGCTCAAAACTCGTTAAGTTGGACATGTTTCGTTAAGTTTCTGACTGTCGGGTTTTTGCTCAGTTTCCTTATTGATCTTAACCCCTTTTCTTGGAAAACACTCATGCAATCCGGGGAAAATCCCATGGCCGATCCTAGAGTCCTAAAATAACCTCTTGAGAATTAAGTCTTTGATTCCCAACCATAAACAACTCTCCAATAAAAACCCTAGGTCACCAAAAACCTATAAATAAAGGGTTTCTTTTACTCTAAGAGGAGGGGGAGAATTTCTAGACAGTCCCAAGGCCGGTAAACCACACAAAAAGCTCTCATAAC
>JAOWBW010001100.1:334981-441775 GCA_026119855.1 Campanula takesimana
AATAAATTTTAGGATGTGAGTTTCGATATTACCTTGAGTTAGAACGGATTATCTTCAAGAACAATGGCTGAAATTTTTCTTCTTCCCCCTCCCAGGATCGGCCGGCGGCTTCTTGAAGAACTAGGTTTTGTTTTTCTGTTTTTTTTTTTTTCTTTTTTTTGAGTTTATGATCATAATGAATTTCCTAAGTTGACTAACTCATTTATTTATACCTTGGGTTGATTCCTATTTGGTTGGGTTTACTAATACAAATTTTGGCCCATCTAATTATTTGGCCCACTTCTTTCAATTACTTTATATCTCTAATTATGTTTAATTAACTTTGTAAAACCGAAAAAATAAAAATAAAAATAAAAAAAATCCGGCTATTACATTCTTACCCCCTTAAAGAAGTTGTCCTCAAACTTTGACAATTCTAATCCGAGAAGATGTCGGGTACAATTCGCGCATTTCACTTTCTTGTTCCATGTCGCTTCTCTTCTGAGTGATTGCTCCATTGCACTTTTACATAGGGAACGTACGCTTTCTTAGACCTCGTCTTTTCTGTCGACGACTTGATTGGTCGTTCATCGTACGTCAAATCTGCCCGAACTCTTAACTGCTTGTATTCTATCACATGACTTGGATCATGAATATACTTCCTTAGCATGGAGACATGGAACACATTATGCACTCCAGCTAATATCGGCGTAACGCCAATCGATAAGCCACTTCCCGATCTTATCAAGATTTCGAATGGTCCCACATATCGTGGACTTAACTTTCCCTTAATCCCAAAACGCATAACTCCCTTCGTAGGCGATATCTTTAGGAATACTCGATCCCCTGGCTGAAATTCCAAGTCTCGTCTTCTGTTGTCTGCGTAAGATTTCTGCCTACTTGCGCAGTCTGTAGCCACTTCCGGATCTGTTGTACTTTATCTGCCGTGACTTGTACGAGTTCCGTCCACTTAACTCCTTTCACCGACTTCATCCCAACACGCGGGTGATCTACACTTTCTCCCATACAACGCTTCATATGGAGCCATCCCAATGCTTGCGTGAAAGCTGTTGTTGTATGCGAATTCTACTAATGGTAAGTGTTCGTCCCATGCGTTTGGCCAATCTAACGAAGTAGCCCTCAGCATGTCTTCCAACGTCTGGATAGTCCTTTCCGACTGCCCATCTGTCTGTGGGTGAAACGCCGTGCTCATGGTCAACTCTGTTCCCAATGCTTCTTGTAGGCTATTCCAGAACTTCGAAGTGAACCTAGCATCTCGATCAGACACAATTGTGACCGGGATTCCATGTAACCTTACTATCTCGTCGATGTACAACTTGGCCAACTTTTCCAACGAATCAGTCTTCTTGATTGCCAGAAAATGTGCTGACTTAGTCAATCGATCTACTATAACCCATATAGCATCATACTTTCCTACCGTCTTTGGCAACCCACTTACGAAATCCATAGCAATATTCTCCCACTTCCATTCGGGAATTGGTAATGACTGCAGTAACCCTGCTGGCTTCTGATGTTCACTCTTAACTTGTTGGCACGTCAGGCATCTATGCACATACTCTGCCACGTCATTCTTTATGTTATTCCACAATATGCTCCTTTAAATCTCTATACATTTTAGTACTTCCCGGATGTACAGAGAACTTCGAGCAATGAGCTTCTCTAGTATCTCTCTCTTGATCTCATCATTGCTTGGCACCCACACTCTCTTTTGATATCTCAGAATTCCATCTTCACCCATATGAAGATCTTTTGCTTGCCCTTTCCCGATTAGAGCTTCTCTCTCCTCGTCTAATTCTTGTGCCTCTTTAATTCTGCCCAACAATGCAGGTTGTAACGTCAGTTGAGCCAAATACCCGTTTACTTTTACTATCAAGTTCATCTCCTTGACATCCTTCCATATGCTTACCCCCTTAGAGATCAACGTTGCCAGCATTCCGTGATTCTTCCTACTCAAGGCATCTGCCACCTTGTTGGCTTTCCCAGGATGATACAATATTTCACAGTCGTAATCCTTGAGAAGTTCTAACCACCTCCGTTGTCTCATATTCAATTCCTTCTGCGTGAAGATGTATTTGAGGCTCTTATGTTCCGTAAAAATCTGGCATTTCACGCCATACAGATAATGTCTCCAAATTTTCAATGCAAACACTACTGCTGCTAACTCCAGATCATGGGTCGGGTAGTTCCTTTCATGCACTTTCAACTGCCTAGATGCATAAGCTATCACCTTCCCATTTTGCATCAGTACACAGCCTAGTCCTTTCAACGACGCATCACTGTAGATAACAAAACCTTCCGTCCCCGTTGGTAGTGTTAATACTGGTGCAGATACCAGTCTATTCTTTAACTCTTGGAAACTTCGTTCACATTCCTCTGACCAAACAAACTTAGCTGCCTTTGCGTCAGCTTCGTCAATGGTCCAGATAACTTCGAAAATCCCTCTACGAACCTTCTATAGTAACCAGCTAAACCTAAGAAACTTCTTATTTCGGTTACCGTCGTAGGCCTTTCCCAATCCATTATTGCTTCTACCTTTGTTGGATCCACAGAAATCCTTCTTTCGACACTACGTGCCCCAAAAATGCTACTTTCTCCAACCAGAATTCACATTTCTTAAATTTTGCATACAATTTCTGTCTCCTCAAAATTTCTAGTACTATCCTCAAATGTTCAGCATGCTCCTCCTTTGTCTTCGAGTACACCAAAATATCATCAATGAATACTATCACGCATTTGTCTAGGTACTCTTGAAATATTCTATTCATCAACCCCATGAATGCGAATGGTGCGTTCGTTAATCCAAATGGCATCACGACAAACTCATAATGTCCATACCTCGTCCTAAACGCTGTCTTCGCCACGTCCACATCCTTGACTCTCAGCTGATGGTATCCGGATCTAAGATCAATCTTCGAAAAGTAGCATGCTCCCCTCAATTGATCAAACAAGTCATCAATTCTCGGCAACGGGTATTGATTCCTAACCGTTACCTTATTCAATTCTCTATAGTCAATACACAGTCTCATAGACCCGTCTTTCTTCTTCACAAATAGTACCGGTGCACCCCATGGTGATACACTTGGCCTAATCAATCCCTTGTCCAACAATTCTTGTAACTGCTCCTTTAGTTCTTTCAACTCTGTTGGAGCCATCCTATACGGTGCTCTCGATATAGGTGTGGTTTCTGGTAATAAATCAATGGAAAAACTCTACCTCCCTCACTGGTGGTATACCAGGTAAATCCTCAGGAAATACGTCTTGAAATTTATTCACGACTTCAAGCGACTCTAACGTTACTCCTTTTTCTTCTGTTTCACCTATGTGTGCCAGAAATCCTACATATCCTTTCCTCAACATTTTACGGGCCTTCATCACCGAGATTAAGCCTATCCTTTCCTCGGCCTTGAACCCACAAATCTGTACTCTTTACCTTCCTCTCCTAGGAACGTCATTATTTTCTTTGACAGTCCACTTTGGCTTGATGCAAAGCCAACCAATCCATTCCCAGGATTATGTCGAATTCTGACATGTCTAGCTCAATGAGGTCGATATTTACATTCGTGCCTCCTATCCCTAGAGTGCAGTTTCTATAACAGGTAGTAATGGGGATAGCGTCCTTAGTAGGAGTATCTATTACTAAAGGTATCTCTAAATTTTCTGGGTGTAGTTTTAACTTCTTTGCCACAACATTACTAACTACTGAATGAGTAGCTCCAGTATCTACTAACACATAAACATCACGGGAATTAATTGTATCGTACCTGCCACAAGATCGGCATTAACTCCAGCTGCTTTGGCGGTCATGGTGTACACCCTGCCACGGCCTCCACCATTTCCTCCCCCGTTGTCTTTATTTCCCGCAGCCGTTCATCCTTCTTAGGTTCTGGGCACTTCCACTTCGGATGTCCCACCTTCTTACAGTTGTGACACTGCCGTTCCTTATACCAGCAAACCTCTGACTTGTGCGCTCCATCACAAATAGTGCACTTATCATAACTGATGATACCTTGGCCCTTGCCCTTGTTCCACTCACGCTTGTTGTCATTAAAGTTCCGACCATTCCCACCATGGCCGTTGTTGGAGTGTTTGTTCCCATGACTTCCCTTGTCTCGACTGTCATCCACTGCTTTCCTCTTATTATTGTTGTGGTCCTTACCACCCTTATTTCCTTCCGATCTTTCAGTCCCTGCCTTGCCTTTCTCTTCCCGTCGATTACGGTAGTTATCCGACTCCCGTTCTACTATCTTGGCCCTATCCAATACCGCTGAGTACGTAGGCAGAGCCAGCGGTGTGATTCGGTACCGAACTCTATCACTTAATCCCGCTTCAAACTTTCTTTCTTGCCTTCTGTTCTTCCGTATCGAAGAATCTTGGCGCAAATTCTAGTAAGTCAGTGAACTTCTCACCATACTCCGCTACAGTCATACTCCCTTGTACCAAAGTCAGGAATTCCGTTATCTTAGCATTCCTCGTGCTTGCGGGATAATACTTTTCGTTGAAAATAGCCTTAAATCTGGTCCAAGTAAAGGCTGCATCACCACGAGCCACAGCAGCTCGCTTTTCCGCTTCCCACCATGTCTGAGCCTTACCTTTCAACATAAAGGTCGCAAATACTACCTTCTGCTCCTCAGTACAGTTCAGAGTCTCGAATATTCTTTCAGTGCTCTTAATCCAGTCCTCAGGTTCTCTTTAGCAGTGTCCGAGAATGAGTCCGGATTCCTCCTTTGAAATAGCTCCAACGGATCACGTAATGGAGCTTGTGGTGGTGGTGAGCAATTCCAGCAACAGTTTGACCTATCCCAGCTACTGTCTGCGATAGTGTCTGCAACAGGTTTACCAGGGCCGGATCCAACTGTCCTCCCGCATTACCGGTGTTGTCATTTCCCTCACCGTTCCTGTTACTTCCGCTTCTGGTATTCATCTGTAGATTTACTTTTACTTTAGAACAGGTTCGTGCTCTAGCAATATTCATCATTACAAAATACGTGCAGTATTCATGGTATACTTAACTTATTCTTTTACTAACGGGTACTTGTTAGTTTTGAATCGTGTTCGTAGGTCTTTTGTACTAGACCATTATTCAGATGTGGTTAGTTTACTTAACCTTTCTTCTCCGGTTCAGGAGTTTTCATACTTCATAATTTACAACCGTTTTACTTGGTTGCTTAATATTCTTTACTTCACTAGTTTTCATTACTTAACTAGCTTTAACTTATTCCAATGGTCGTCTTACTTCGTACCATGGTTACGGAGATTATTTCAATCACTCCGAGGCTTTCCCTTGTCTTTTCTCGACAAGTTAACTTTTGTTTACACAACAATAGTAAATTCAAAATTTTGGGTATTTAAATTAAATAATTAATTTTATTCAACTAAGGTGTGAGATTTAAACATCCCAAAATACACCCAAAATTCAACTTTGACATAAGAAAGTTTTCAAACTATATTACTCCACTAATAATAAAGTAAAGAATCTATTCTTATAACTATCTGTCATTAATTGCATCACTTCCCACAGTGTGCGTGTTCTGCTGCAAGTTGGTCATATTTCTCTTGCAATTCTAACTTCTCAGCCCAAATCTGATAGCCTGAAGTCCTAAGCCCTTCCTCATAAGCTTCTTGCTCATCTATCTTCCTTTTCAGTTCATGTTTTGTTCTATCTCCTCCACCAGTTGTACACTGATTCGATTCCATTCGCGGTTAGCTCTAACCACATGGCTTTCTAGGCTTTGGACCTTCTTCAGCTGTACTGCTAACTTTCCTTCCACATACATTATATCCTCATCGCGTTCTCTGATGACATTCTGTAGACTGCCAACTCCTCGAGTAGCCTCTCTCTTTAGCTCTCTAGATGAGCGGAGTTCCTTAGTTAGCTGCTTAATAATCTCTTCCTTAGCTTCTATTTCTTCCCTTAGAGTAGCACTATACCTTACTGACTTCATGGGTCTCCTCGGCATGATCCTACACACACCAATTGTAACTTAATTAGTACATAACCCCAAGATTCCATTATAACACATTAATAGAATGCAAATAGACATATAATGAAGAGATTCCTATTTCCCCAAGTATATTCATACTTTATGTACACTCTTAGTATCATTCCTAGAGTTATACTTGAACTTCCTCAAGTAAGAACTTATTTAAGTCAAGTACTAAGTTCTCCCATTAGACCTAACTTTCAGTTTTCTCCCATAAGACCTAAAGCCATTGCTCTGATACAAACTGTAACACCCTGAATTTTCTTAATGTATCTTGAGCATTTAATGGCATTTAATATCAATAAATAACAATAATAAATACTTCAATTTAGGGTTCACAACAGCCCCTTAATTAACCATAAATTCAAAACAATAGCGGAAGCGTAACTTAAACATGTCTTGGTAGGCAACAACCTTAACCTTCAATGTACTTCAACTTACATCAATAAATAAGCGTACTTAAAACTACTAAATTAAGAATCTTCAATCCACCGTCTTCCCACGGCTACTTTCCTTGTCTTGTCCTTCTACTTAAATCCTGAAAACAAAATTTATAGAGAAGGGATGAGCGAACGAATGCTCAGTAAGTTCATACGTGGCCTCTCCGGTTACTAAGGAGAGACGACCAGAACGAATACTTAGAATAACTTTTCAAAGATAGGTTCAGTTACTTTTGGATTCAAGGCTGCAGAACAATACAGTCTTATTACTTTTAAGATTTCACTTCAAAGGATTATGGCACTACAATCCAAAGGGATTCATTCAAGTTTCCGTCAATTACTTGGTAACGTACATTATAACCTCAATGCCAAAGGTACAATTTGTACACCTAGCTTCTTCAGCCAATAGTGTGGGTCGAAACATATATGGTATCCACACACATATGCTCGGGGTCTAGAATCATCCTTGTAATCAGACAATTCCTGAGAGAAGGCATGTGATCACTCATGCAATCCCTAGTTTAAGGACGAGTCTTTTCTAACTGGACTGTCCGTCAATGTCTTTTCTAACTGGACATTGGATGCCTTAACAAGTAAGTAGTTAACTTACAAGTTAAAATTAGAACATACCATGGTACAAGTATGTGATACAAGTTTCAAACTTCGATACTTAGTAGATCGATGGGGACATCACTAAGTATAGATTATTTCAAGGAACGTTTAATAACGCAGAGTTCATTCAAATACTATCATGCCATACTGATAGCTGTCTTTAGAAAGAAATACCGAATTCCAATAAACAGGAGTTCAAATACTGTAAGGAACGTAATCCCTTACCTGAATTGCTTTTTCCTCGCAATCTCCCCTCTGTGCAAATCTACAAGGCACGGAGTAATTTACTTTAGTACTCTCTACATTGTTAACTATTTCTTCTTAGTTACTGAGAGATGCAGTTTAACTTCTTTACTTCGTTACTTCTTTCTTTACGTTTAAGTTTCTGACTTTAATTTACTAGTCAGTCCTTTAACTTTATGTAATTGCAATTAAGTCCTCTAACTTTGGGTTAATTACAATTGGTCCCTCAACTTTGGGTTAATTGCAAATTGGTCCTTCAACTTTGGATTAATTGCAAATTAGTCCTTCAACTTTCCTTTAATTACAATTTAGTCCTTCAACTTTGGATTAATTATAAATTAGTCCTTCAATTTTAATTCAATTGCAATTTAGTCCTTCCACTTTGGATTAATTGCAGATTAGTCCTTCAACTTTCCTTTAATTACAGAAAGGTCCTTGGACTTTGGTTTTTGTTCATAAGGTCCCCTAAGTTTTTCTTTTCAATCACTTAGGCCCTTCTAACTTCAAAGGTTTCCTTTTATTCCTTATAACTTTAATTCTTTTCAGTTTAGTCCTTTTCTGTTAGGAAACTAACTGAAATTTCTAATCTTTTTCTTTCTCGTTAACTTTTTAATTTTGAAGGTCTTCCAAGGGTTTATTCTATTTCCTCAAGTTACTTTTCTAACTTGTTAATAATTCTTCTAACGATTTTGCTTTCTTTCCATTAGAAACTTAACGAAAACACTAACTTTCCGTCTCAATTCTTAACCTTTTCAATCAAGAATCAACACCCACTTGATATAACCAAAGCCGAATCATACTCATTATGGTTCATCGATTTTTGATCAACTTTTCTAATTCTTACAATTTTTCTAAGTTCCCAAACATCAATCTTTATTCATAATCAATAACACAATTCATTAAAATCAACAAAGCAATTTTTCAATTGATCTAGGCCATTCGGCCGAAACATATTCAAGGGAAATCCATAATTTTTTCTTCTTTTGATAAACCCAATTCAACCTCAATGATTTATGTGTTCAATCCCAAGTCATGGTATAATATAAATCAATTCAATCCATGATTATATAATCAATCAAAAAGAAAAAAAACGAATTTAACTAGTATCAAGATTACTACTTTTGTTTTCTCCATAGCATCTAGATCACTCCATTAACCTTTAAAATTTTGATCATAAATCCTTAGCATACAAACCCTAATACTTGTATTCTTAAAACATGCATAACTTATGTTTTAAACATCCAAATCCAATGAAATAAATTTTAGGATGTGAGTTTCGATATTACTTTGAGTTAGAACGGATTAATCTTCAAGAACAATGGCTGAAATTTTTCTTCTTCCCCCTCCCCAGGATCGGCCGGCGGCTTCTTGAAGAACTAGGGTTTTGTTTTTCTTTTTTTTCTTTTTTTTTTTTTGAGTTTATGATTATAATGAATTTCCTAAGTTGACTAACTCATTTATTTATACCTTGGGTTGATTCCTATTTGGGTTGGGTTTACTAATACAAATTTTGGCCCATCTAATTATTTGGCCCACTTCTTTCAATTACTTTATATCTTCTAATTATTGTTTAATTAACTTTGTAAAACCGAAAAATAAAATACAAAAATAAAAAAAATCCGGCTATTACAGGTATGTCCCAGTTTAAAGTTCTTAGTTGCTTTATTCCTTAAATCACAAAGGATGAATAGTATTTTGGACATCTTTGTCCTCATACAGTTCATATATTACAAAAAAACTCATCACTTACTCATCTACTTTTCACCCACTTCTTTATGAATAGACAATTATATCCTCCATACACTACTATTCTTGACTCAAATTTGTCTTGGTTTCTTAATAAGCGTGTAAAGTCAAACTAAGAACCTTAAACCGGGACGGAGGGAGTATTTATTTTTGAGAAATCGAGACGTGAGGACAAAGTTGGATATAGTTTTCTCAATTTCGTATTTTAGAAACTAATTTTGAATTATCCATTCCATCTCAAAAATATTCGTCAACTATTTTAAGTTATCTCTATACTAAAATGTCATTTAAGCATGTATTATAGTAAAATTGTTGCAAGAAATAAGTAGAGGAGAAGGAGAATAGGGAGGAAATAAAAAAAATAAGAATGTGGAAGGGAGAGAAAGAGAGAGGATGTGGTAAGATCATTAAATTCAAATAGGAAGGAGTGAATTTAATACTACATTATTATTGCAGAGCAATTAATGCAAAGATAAATATGTTTAGTAAATAATTATAATTTAATTGATTGATTTAATAAATGAGAGATAATGTCATTTAGTGATTTTGGATGGGAAATTTTTTAATATGGTGTTGCCACGTGGCACCGCTGATGTCAGCGGTTTCTGATTTAGTATATAGTTAGACCATGTACAATGGCTAGTTTAATGGGGTGTTGAAAAACATTTTCAATAGTTGAAGGGGGTGTTGATGGATGTGTTTTTACCCATCCAAATCATATACTTCTTTGACTTATTATATGCTCAACCTTGGGTGTTTTGATGGTTTTTTTAGTGTTTATGAGTATAGAAAAGGAGCGAAAGAATGTATGGATTCATGTAATTCAAGCGTGAAAAGGAAGGATAAAGAACGGACTAGAACATAAATATAAAAAGATGTGGCCTATGATCAATCAATTCCATTGGATAGTACTGGAAAAGAGCTTTCCAACGATAGTTTAGATGTCCAAATCGGATTTCGTATGAAAAAGTTATGGCCTCCGGAAGATTGCGCGTAAAATGTACAAGCCGCGAAGCAAAGGTATCGCACGCACACCAAGCTTAGGGAGCGCGCACCCACACCGGATAAAACCCCACCTTCTATAAATGAGGGTGCGCAGGCTCCCTTCCAGCCAGGGCGCACGCACCATCTAGGGGCTTTAGGGGAATTTCTTAGGGATCTTTGGGGAATTTCCAAAATATTGTGGGTTTTACAGTAATTTCCAAATTTTCAAGGGCTTTTATGGGATTTTTGGAGGACCTTTGGAGAATTTTTGGATGACTTTTCTGGATGTGCAAAAATACCAAGGGCTCTTCGGGAAATTCCGGCGAGCATCTTTATTTATCCTTTTTCAACGAAGAATCCTAGGGTTTTTCCTATTTTTACACCTCCTTAGCCCTAGTATAAATATAATACTCCATAAACATTATTAGAAAAGACTTTTATCCAAGATTCAAGGTTGTAATCAAGGATTCATCAATTTAATCCAGGTTTTGATGTTCTTTAATTTATTTCTTGTTCTTGATTTATTAGTATGAGTAGCTAGTTTCTTAGATTCATGGATTGGTAGTAACAAATACTAGATCTCTATGCTATAGATTTAATTCTTCCATTCAATCTTATTTCTTGTTTATCAAAATATTCTTCATTCTAGTTTTAGGGTTTCAATTATATGTTAAGATATAAATTGGTTTTAGAATTATTGGGTATTAATTGTTGCGGTAACTCGGGCATTGATACATTGACCACTATTTTGATAATTAGATTCAATTGAAGACGTAACTGGAATCAAAAGGATCTAGGTTCTTATGTTCTTAAGTTCTTCATGAATTCTTGGCATATTATGCGGACGTAACTGAAAGTATAATATAAAGAGGATATTAGGATTGCAAATCGCACACCAAACCGTCCCAATCTTTACTATTGTGAACGAACCCAAGATTAAGATTGATCTTATTATTATGAGCATGCCATAGAGTGAAAGTATTCGTGAACCCAATTCGTGAATCTATTCGTTAATCTTTATTAATTCTTGTTTTATTTGTTTTCTTAATTTAATCTTATTTCTTGCTTTAGTAGTTTAATAAATAATCAAACTAAAACCCCGCTTGTTTTATTTTTCTTTTTTAATTTACATTCTTGTTTACCAATCAAGTCTCTGTGGATTCAACCATTGCTTGTGCATACTACTACAGCGGTAACTAGTACATTTGCTAGGTATTTTAATTAGAGGGAGATTTTCTCCATCAGGTGTAGTGGGTAGTTAAATGTATGTTGAATGAAAATGAGTGTTGAAAGGAAAAAAATGGGGCCAGCTCTTTGCCACGCGTCGCCTCCCTATACGGCCGACATGTCGCGTGCACATCACGCGTCCGACAAGGCCCGCCTGGCGCTTTTTTTTTTTTTTTTTTTTTTTTGAGACATTTGGCATGCAA
This sequence comes from Campanula takesimana, assembly GCA_026119855.1. Taxonomy (NCBI): domain Eukaryota; kingdom Viridiplantae; phylum Streptophyta; class Magnoliopsida; order Asterales; family Campanulaceae; genus Campanula; species Campanula takesimana. The sequence continues at coordinate 346,418 of JAOWBW010001100.1, forward strand.
CGATTGGTTCTTAAGATCTCCAATTTTATTTTTCATCCCAATTATTTGAGCTTAATTATTTTATAGTAATTGTTTTTTTTAATTTTTTTTACACCAAAATTCATAATTTTTTTCTCTCTATAAATAGATGCAAGTTTCATTTGATGTGGACACCGAAAAAAACCCTCTTTTCTCAATATAAATTTCTCAATTATCCTTCATTAACTCTTATTTTAAAAAATTCAACATCTTTTTAGTGAAATTGATTAAGTGTGAAGTGTTTTTTTAATTATAAATGATAATAATAATAATAATTATTATTTTACTAATCATAAAAATAAAAGATATAATATAAAAATAAAAGTGGTAGGGGTATAGGTTGATGAATTGGAACGGTGTTGGATTTTATTAAACAAAACAATTGTAGGGTGTAAAAGTTGAATGATAGTTGAATTATTAGGTGGAAGAGAGAGTAGATGATGTGGAGTGTTGGGAAATGAAAAAGAGTGTGTTGAAAGTTGAATGGTAGTTGAAACCATTGTTCATGGTCTTATAGATTTATTTTTTTGAGTTGGTCTCTTGTAAAACGCGTTTTTCAAAACCTTCTGGCTATCACTTTCAAATGGTTCTGCTATCGATCTCATATCCAGAAGGCTTTATACTGATATCCAGGAACCTTCTAGCTATCACTTTCAAAGGTTCTGTCTCACAATCTCATATCCAAAAGACTTTATATTGATATCCAGAACCCTTCTGGCTATCACTTTCAAAGGTTGTGGCTATCAATCTCATATCCAGATGGTTTTATATTGATACCCAGAACCGTTGAGAAGTTCTGATTATTTACAAAAATGACCCTTCTGGCTATCACTTTCAAAGGTTCTGGCTATCAATATCATATCGAGAAGGTTTTATAATTATATCCAGAACAGTTGAGAAATTATGATTATTTACAAAAATGCCACTGCGTTTTTTTAAAGCACGTTTTTCCTAAGCGTTTGGAAAAACGCGTTTTTCCAAAGATTTTGCGATTTTATTTTAGGAGGTACGTGGTGGTAGGTAGTTTTGTAAGAAAATGGGACGGAGCAAATAAGAAATTTTATTGAGCAATACTAGGGGCACAAAAATAAGTCACAAAATCTTGCTCACAAAATGAAGTGACGATATTTTATCGGTTGCATCGATAATGGACCCACCATACTTTAATGAAAAACACCAATAACATCATTACACCTAGGATTTTGTGAGCAAATTTTTGTGCCTCTAGTAGACAAAAACTCAAATGAGAACACCAAAACCCGTTTCATAGTAAAGACGGGTCATGTGTCCGAGTTATTGGTGTAATTTCGACCCATGACCCGATGTCTATCTATTTTTTTTTCCAAAAATAATACTTACTATAACTAAATGTAACAATGTGTTACTTATATGTAACAGTGTTTATACATAATATAATACATATGTATGAAAAAGTAATATTTTTTTTTTGTTTTTTCGTTCGCTAAAAGTAATACTTATAAGAACTAAATGTAACAAAACAAACGTGTTACTTTATATGTAACAGTGTTTATACATATATATATATATATATATATATATATATATATATATATATATATACATACATATATATGTATATATATATATTTAAAAAGTAATATGCATAGAAAAGTAATAGTTCAACTCTTTACACTTTAAAACTAAAAGCACTTATTTAGTAAAATTACAAAATAAGAAAATAACAATTTTTATAAATGAATATAACACTATTATATTGAAAATTATACTATATTTTCTTTTACCAAAGTGTAAAGTGTTAAATTTTCAAAATAATATGTTACATTTTAATAAAAAAATATTAAATTTTGTCTAAATAACTATTATGTTTATTTGTATAATAACTACATCTTTGTGTTTTCAAATTATAAGTTACAATGTGTTCAATTTATTATGATGCATGTAAAAATGTTACATTATCTAAAAAAATGTATTACAATTTTGTATACTTGCCATTTACTTGTACAAACAATTACATTCATGTGTATAAATTGTTATTTTTCAAATGTTACTTTCTTTCAAAAAAATAAAATCAAAATACTCTACTTCTTTTATTCTTCAAAAACACTATTACATTTCAGTACAAAGACAATTACATTTAGTTGTAGCTAGTGTTACACATAATTATAGTTAGTATTATAGTTGAAAGATGAGTAAAATAAATGATTTTTTTGTTTGTAAAGAAGGTGTTACATTTACTTATAAACAATGTCATATATAAATAATACAATTGTTACATTTAATTAAAATAAGTATTATTTTTAACGGACGAAAAAACTAAAAAAATTATTTTCTTAATACCCAGATTATGAACAACCCGACTTTACGATGAGACGGTTCTACGATGTTCTCACAGGAGACCAGCTCCCCTGAATACTCCCTCTGTTCCAGAAAGATAGTCTCATTTTGATTTTTTATGGTCAACTTAAATGAACTTTGACTAAGCATTGTTATCAATCTAATGATCGCAATGAAATTTTTAAAAATTGTTATTGATAAATCAGTTAATGATTTGTCGATTACAATTTTTACAATTTCACTATAATGAGTAGATCAACATCAATGTTTGGTCAAAGTTCATTATTATCAAGCATGTAATAAAAAATAATTTTTTTTTTAAAAAAAGGATGGTACCCTTATAATTTTATTAATATATTAAAATATTACAATCATTTTTTATTGTTTTTTTTTTTTTTTACCTGAAAATTTTCCAAAAAGGATGTCAAAATTGGTCAAACCTGACCAAAAAGTTAAATACAGCCGTTTGCTAGCGAGGGACTATATTCCTCCATGCGCCTAACGGGAAGGAAGGAGGGGGGCAACCAATGGCTAGTTTGAATCTAGTGACCGTTGGAACCGTTCGGTTCCACGGTTCCGTAACCGCCGGTTCCACGGTTCTATATTAACCTTGGACCCGTATTCGAACCGGTTATACACGGTTCCCGGTTACGTTCGGTTCTTGATTCCAACGGTTCCCAGATCCGGTTCTACCCGCCGGTTCCCGGTTCCTTTTGGTCCGTCTAGTGTGGTAGGTAGTTTTGTAAGGAATGGCGAAAGCGCAGGGACAGCCATCGATTTTACCGAATGTGAAAGCTACATCTACTACATGCCTCTACCGTGAGATAGGAAATCAGACACGAAACTTGGTCCCTTTCCATTTATTTACCCTCTCCTTTCCCATTCCTGTGGAACAATGACAACAGTAGAAACAATCTCCCTTTTATATAACAACAACTACACAATTCAGAAGAGAGAGAAACGAAAACAATTCAAAATCACGAAACAAACATGGGAAGCGAGGTTGTAGAGAGAAAACCCAGATTCCTATGCCTCCATGGATTCCGAACCAGCGCTCATATCTTCAAAACCCAGCTCCAAAAATGGCCGGAATCTGTTCTAAGTAAAATCGACCTCTGTTTCGCTGATGCACCTTTTCCCTGCCAAGGCAAATCCGAGGTCGAAGGAATATTCGATCCTCCCTATTATGAATGGTTCCAATTCAACAAGGTAATAAATTATTAGTCTTAACCTCATATTTCTTTTCTTTTTTCGAAATTGTTCATCATTTCGCGTACTATACACACAAATGGTGAGTGAAATTTTCAGGAATTTACAGAATATACGAATTTTGACGAGTGTTTAGAATATATTCAAGAGTTGATGATTAAACATGGACCGATTGACGGTCTTATGGGATTCTCCCAGGTGATTATTGTTCCTTTTTTCAATTCAATCATGTTGTTTTTTTTTTTTTTTTTTTTTTTTTTAATTTGAATTTGCTTCGATGATTTCAAAGGCATTTTAATTGATGATAGGAGGATATATTATAATTTCTATGTATAATTCAGGGTGCGATTTTGTCGGCGGCATTACCGGGATTGCAAGCCCAGGTCAGTCGCTTTCCTAATTTAGTCTCTTCTCTTTGTTTGAATATAGAAATTCTTTTGAACAATATACTCCCGCCGCCTCATAACTAGTTGTGTACAGGAATTAAGGGATGAATAGTAATTGGTACTTGGTAGTTGTTATGAGTTTGAAAAATGAAGTCACAGAGAATAGTCAGGGATGACAACGCCCAAAAATGAAATTTGTGCAATTATGCACATGTTTATGAGAGAGACGGCAGGAAGTATATTTAATCCTAATGATATTATTTGTTATGAATGAAAATAATACAGGGTGTAGCGCTTACGAAGGTGCCAAAAGTAAAGTTTTTAATAATAGTAGGAGGAGCCAAATTTAAGAATGAATCTGTTGCTGAGAAGGCTTATGCGTCTCCGATCGAATGCCCGTCCCTCCATTTCTTAGGTACTGTATCTCTTCATTTTCACATGTTTTCACCCATTTCCAGCTGTGGAGACAAACCTCTCTATCAAAATTTAATATCATTACAAATAGAGTAATTCCAATGCTTAAAGCCGAGACATTTGATTTGATTAAGGTTGAACACGGGCGGATTTACTATTACGCCTACCATAGCCCGGGCAATGGTAAAAAAAAAAAAAAATTTTTTTTTTTTTTTTTTTTGCAAAATAACATTGTTTTTATATAAAGAGCCTCAAACTTGAACAAGACAACTTCTGTGGCACAGTAGTTAAGTTGTTTGTCTAAAATTCCAAGTGTGTTTGGGTTCAAACCCCTTTAGTAGATATTTTTTTTTCTTTTCTCTACACTCCTAGCTTTCCTCTCATTCTTTTAAACGTGGCTTTTCCCATTTATTAAAACTTAATTAGCCTAATTTGAATTGGAGTAAACCACAAAATAGACCCGCGTACTATTGCCCCAACATCACTTTGACATGCGTACTATGAACTCAATAAATGTACCTTGCGTACTATAGTTTTATTATCAATTTCCCTGAGATTTCTAACGTTGGTTAAAAAGTTAACGGGGCTGTAAATAAAGTCAAGAAAAGTTAGATTCAAAATTTTAAAACTAGCCCTAAATTTCAAAATTAGTCCCCCTTATCCCACTTTACCCCTTGAATCTTAATGAAGGTTAGAAAACTAACCAAAAATCTCACTAACGTACATAATATATTTAGTAATATTTTTCTATTTATTACTAATATCTAAAATTATGTTGAAGATAAAGCAAAACACAAATATTATTTCAATACAACACATATAATTATAAATATTTTAGACAAAATATAGTAGTAATAAATAAATAAGTTCAGGAACAGAAAAAAGAAAAGAAAAGAATTCGTTCCAAATCCGGCGTTCGCCATCGACGGAATCCTAGGTCCGGTGTGCTTCTTGGTGAAGTTCTCGTCGGCGAACTTTGCTACGTATATCGATCTATGGAGTGGCTTCTTGATGAAATTCTACCCCCTCTTTGTCCCAGTCATGGCATCGAACTTCGCTCCATGGATGTGTTCTGTTTCGTGAATCGCCAGTGGAACTGGAGCGTAAGGGTGGCTGATGGTTGGATTTCATCGCCGACGGTGGTAGAGTCCAGGAGAGCTCGCCCGTTTAATCTGAAGAAGGGGTCTAGGGTTCGAATTGGGTGAATTTGGGGAGAGTTTGAGATGGCGTACGTACACAGAGATCAAGGGTTAGGGCATGAATTGGGATTTGAAATTGTGGAGCTTGAACAAAGAATTGATAATTCTGGGTTTTGGAATTCATGTTGATTTCTAAGGTTTAAGACTGATTCGATTTAGTGAATCAATTGTAAAATATCCAGAAAGGAGAAGGAAGAAAAAAATGATTAGATTTCCTTACAGTTGTCGGAAATTTTGTGCAACCATCATGGGTGACCACGACATAGGTGGTGGATGAGTGGAGTTAGAGCAGGGATGATGGCAGGTGAGAGTGGGGTATGAAGATGGAAGGGAGGAAGAAGATGATAATAAGGGGGGTTTATTTTAAACTTTAGGGTCACTTTTAAAAATTTGAATCTAACTTTTTATTAAGTTATTAACATCCTCGTTAACTTTTTAACCGACGTTAGAAATCTCAGGGAAATTGATAATAAAACTATAGTACGCAGGGTACATTTACTGAGTTCATAGTACGCATGTCAAAGTGATGTTGGGGCAATAGTACGCGGGTCCATTTTGTAGTTTACTCATTTGAATTGTTGTCTCTCAATATTATGAGCTTGATTAGTAACAAGATTTTTCTCTTATTTTTATTGTCTTAATTGTCTTTTTTGAACATAACTTTGTCCCTAAAGGTTTTTTTTTTTGGATTTTTTTTCACCAGTCTCTTTATACGTGCAAAACTAAATGTTTGGAAATGAGATTACAAGATTATATATGAATCTATGCCACCATATTGTACAAAGAGATGAGATTTTTAGATGTCCCTTAAAATGAAATTTGGACACTCATTTAGGAACAGAGGTAGTAGTAATATTGATTTTCTTTTTACTATTATTACAATATTTTTGAAACATATACATTTTTCACTAGTTTTGGTGAATTATTTTTTCGTTTTCCTATTATATTTATGTATGTAAACGTATTGAATATAAGCTTCGCGCTATTTTTTTTCCTTAAAGAAGAGGCAACACCAAATATTTTGGTGTAGATCCGCCACTGGTTGAACACCCTCGCCCGCTATGTGATTTGGGTGCTGGGACAAAAGCAAGTTTTGCTATCTATTGATACTAGTGTAACACCCGTGCGATGCACGGGATAGTATTTTCCCCTAAAAAATTAAGTATATACTAATATATGTAAATAAAAAATCAGCTGTTATTACACATTTTGGAAAACTTATTCAAATACAACAGTTGCGGTACTTATACAAGAAGAACTAAATTAATTCCTGTTGTGTAGATTTGTGTTCTAAAAGCAGCTTCTTTAAAAGTGGGTATTTTTTTTTCCCCATTTTTAGGGGTAAAAGGGTGAATTAAATTAATTCATCCAGATTCACGGAAAATTCTCGTGTATTGAAAAGTTAGTGAATTGGGACAGCAAAATAAGGTCCCAGTTAAGTTGTCTAAAAATTAGGACCATTATTTTAGAGAATGAAAATGCAGTCTTAGACAATCTTGGTGTAGGTTACTAAAAATTTAATACCGTTACTTTAGAGAATGAAATTACGGTCTTAAAGTTTATAACAAAGACGGTTATTGCGGTCTTTGATGTATTTGAGACATACTCTAATAATTGGTAATAAATAAAAAGAACCGGTTGTTATTACACATTTTAGAAACTTCTTTAAACACAACATTCGTAGTCCTTGAACTGGAAAAATGAGTAAACTCCTTTTCCGCCCCTCGTACTATGGCCCCAACATCAATTTGACACTCGTACTATTGAAACAACAAATGTATGATGCGTACTATAGTTTTATTAGCAAAATTAACCAATTTACTATTCATTTGTTAACTTTTTTTAACAAACATTATTTTTTTAACGGGCATTAATTTATTTTAACAAAACTAACTTTTGGGGCGATTTTTGAGTTTTTCGCCGGATTTGCGCCGTCGGCCATATCTCCGTCACCGCTGATTATTTTACTGATCCCAACGGTCAATATGAGCGCCTGAGTGATGCGAACATACCCCATAAATTTGACGACGATCCAACGGTTAATGAAGCGGTAATTTGATTTTTAATATAGCGAATTTTTGGAGATTTTCGCCAGCTTTCGCCGCCGGCCATTTCTCTCTCTCCGGCAATTATTTGGAAGATCCCAACGGTCATCATGTGCGCCTAGGGGATGCGACCAAAGCCCAGAAGTTTCACGACGATCCAACGGTTAACGAAGTCGGAATTCGATTTTTACATATGCGATTTGGTTTTGATGGAGATAACAAAAGTTAGTTATAAATTAATGCTCGTTAAAAAAATAACGTGTGTTAAAAAAAGTTAACGACTGAATAGTAAATTGGTTAATTTTGCTAATAAAACTATAGTACGCATCATACATTTGTTGTTTCAATAGTACGAGTGTCAAATTGATGTTGGGGCCATAGTACGAGGGGCGGAAAAGTAGTTTACTCCTGGAAAAATTGTCTTGTACTACGAATGTAGTTAAATTTTACTCACACCGTCCCATTTTAAACTTAAAAAAAAGTGGGCACAAGAATTAAGATGAGAATCTTTATATTATAAAATATAGATAGTGGGGTAGGGTGTTGTGAGTATAGAAAGTGGGTAGGAGAGAGAAAGTTGGGTAGAAAATAGTTAGCGGTTGTGTGTATGACATGTAGGTCTCACAAAATAAAAAAAGTATAATTAACTTTCATTTTTTAGATTTTGAAGTTTAAAATGGGACACCCAAAAGGGAAATTTTTGAAGTTTAAAATGGGACGGAGGGAGTATATAATTGTCTTTTTTTTTGTTTATAATAATCAGTCATGACTTACTCACCTCATGATGATCTCGTGAGGTAGATTTCCCTGTGGATTCAAACGTTCTGATGGTAGGTGGTAGGGATGACCAAACACGGTTCCGGTTCGCAATTTATGTGAACCTTAACCGGCCATTGGTTACACCGGTTCCGGTTCCGGTAATCACAATCCGGTTCCGGTACGGTTCCGGTACGGTTCCGGTCCGGTTCCGGTTCGGTTCCACACTACATTTTTTTTATTTTTTTATTTCTTTTATCATATTTATGTGAACCTTAACCGGCCCTTGGTTACACCGGTTCCGGTTACTCCGGTTCCGGTTAACTCGCCGGTTCGCTCCGGTTCCGGGCTTCTCCGGTCCGGTTCCGGTCCGTTTTTCCGGTTCCGGTCCGGTTCCGTGCCGGTTTGGTCATCCCTAGTAGGTGGGGTTGTTGTGCGTGCGTAATATTTTTCTTTTTTATTAAAATAAACGCTTATTTTTCATATCATTCTCGTTCTACATTTAAAAAATTTAATACCAAAAATGTATGGAGATACTGCAATATATTTGATAAAAATTATTTCTTGGATCATACATTGAAATATGAAAAACAAATTAGTAAAACTTTGTTCAGAGAGACAAAGTTATTATTAAACAAACAATCATTTTAATTCGACGGAGTACATTTCTTCTAAGAACATAAAGATTAATTTTTTGGACGAATGGAGTGTTAGTTGTCTAACCACCATTTGTATGCAATAACACTTGTCCTTTTTAAACTACATGTAATTTTTTGAACAGATTTCATTAGAATTAAAAAAATATATATATATACTCTCTCGGTCTCACTCGAATTAGGATTCTTGGTCAATCTAATTATACTTTGATCAATAATTTAAAGAAAAATAATTATTTTAATGAAAATCTGAAAATAGTTATTGAATTTATTAGTAACCGTGATACAACAATAAATTTTGAATTTTTATTAGCATTATTTATTTTTATTCAAATTATTGGTCAAAGTAAAATTAGATTGACCAAGAATCCTAATTCTTCGAGTGGGACAGAGGGAGTATACTTTTAGGATATACTACAAAACTATAAAATGAATCCCTCATTTAAACCGAAGTAACTATGAGTATTAGTTGCAGATGGTACTGCTAACTGGCATGTGCAATTGGTATGACAGGAGAGAAAGATTACCTGAAGCAATATGGAATTGAGCTCTTGAAATCAGTCGTAGATCCCGTTGTAATTCATCATCCTAAAGGTCACACCATTCCAAGACTTGGTAATTTTTCTCAAATCTTTCTCCTTCTCCGTTTTGATGCTCTATTACAAAATGTTTGAGCTCTTAAACTGCGGCGGACCTATAGGCTACAAGCCATTAGTATGGTTGCAAATGCACCCACTAAAGTAATAGATTTTATAGTTCAATGGTAAATTTTTAAGCGTTTATTCTTGGGTTGTATGTTCAAGTCCTACAATTAATAAGCAGTTTTTTTCCACCATAATCTATAGTACATCTATACTCCTTCCGTTCTGTAATAAAGGTTACTTATTTCTTTTTTGGGTGTTTCATAACAAAAGGTAATATCCCAAAGTGAAAACTATTTATTTAATAGTACTCACTTGTCCAGCTACAATAACAATCCACTTACTATTCTCTACCCCACATTATCTCATACTTTAGTTTCCATACTCACAACACATACTCCACTATCAATATATATTATACTGTATTTAGTTTTTTTTTTTTTATATAATTTCAACGCATTCAATTTTAGCAACTGTTACTAAGGGACGGAGGGAGTTTTGTCTAACCACTGAGAAAATGTCTTGATACATTCTTCTTTCGGTGTTGTATTAGAAAATGCATTCAATAAAGTTGAAACCTCTCTGTTTTTGTAATTTGTGTTTCCAGATGAGCAGAGTGAGGAGACAATGCTAAGTTTCCTTGAAAGAATTCAAAAGTTGATTTCCAGTGATGAGGAAGAAACAAGTTGATTTTCTTATGGGGCTCACTTTTTCAAATTTGGACATTCGTTAGGAAACGGAGTGAATAAGTAATTAGACATTTCTAGAATAAAACCCCATTGTGATTTTTAAGGGAAAATTGTTGCACAACTGTTGTAATTTGTAATCCCATAATTTCTTATATGCAGTTCATTTCCCCCCTTTTTCTTATCATTTTACTCTAGAAATCCTTTAAGGAATGAAACCAGCATCAAATCATTATTATTGGCTGGCTAGGGTTGAAAACAATATTGGCTAACTTTTCATACCAAGTAGATTTCTTGAGGTTAGGGTTTAAAACAAAATGAAATTCATTTTCACCCTATCTTGGAACAATGAAACCAATTGTTCCTTCCATCTCAAAATAAATATTTAACTTTACTCCCTCCATCCCAAAATAAATTATCAGATTGCTTGAGGAGAATGGCTTCGACTTTGCAGAGCGAGCAGCTAAATCAGGACTCAGTTTCGTGCTTATCTCAGCGTGTGATGCTGCCGAGATTGATGAAATTCTCCTCCATTTCTCAGTTTTTTTTTTTTTTGGTGTTTGTTAGGCTCGAAAGTTCTACTTAGTTTTTATTTTTATTTTAGCGTGATGCTGCCGAGATTGATGAAATTCTCCATTTCACTTTCTTGTTTTCTACTGTATTATTTTTATTACTTCTGCTATGATTGAAATGAGTTTTGAGAGATCCTTTGAGTTAGAACAAAATTGGTTAAGCATGTGGCTAGGTTATGCTCTTTTTTTTTATATACAACGATGGGGAGGGGAATCGAACTCCTGACCTCCCAGTTGGAAGACAGGAGCTCATGCCAACTGAGCTACAGCTCATCGGCAGGTTATGCTCTTCATACGGTTGTTAGCTAGGATAACATTCAGATTGAGTAAACTGCTTTTTGCCCCTCGTACTATGGCTCCAACATCAATTTGACACTCGTACTACTGAAACAACAAATGTATGATGCGTACTATAGTTTTATTAGCAAAATTAACCAATTTACTATTCAGTTGTTAAATTTTTTTAACGAACATTAATTTTTTAACGGCCATTAATTTATTTTAACAAAGATTAATAATTTAACAAAGGGATTATTACCACCTAGTCCCTCATCTTAAGTCAAACTACCACCTAATCCAAGAACACAATTTTAATTTACCTAAATGGCAGAACTACCCCTAAGACCCAAACAAAACCCACCCTCCCCTCCCTCCCCCGACACACAACGCACAAACACACTTTCTCTCTCTACCTTCCCCACTTCCGGCAACCCCTCCCCACCTCCGGCGACACCACCACTCCCTAACCCCGGCGACCTTGCAGATCTGCTCCTTCTCCATCACCGGCCACCCTTTACCCCATCTCCGTTCAACCCTCCCCCACCTCCGGCAGTCACAGATCTAGCCCTCACCTCTCACTCTCTATCAAGCCCTACCCTCTCCGTCCAAATTCGACGCCAAATCCCCTCAACGCCAAGTCTCAACGCCTCCCATCTTCGGCTCAATTCCCCTACCTCCTCACTCTCCACCACTCTCACTGTTGCCAGATTCGGTTCTCTAAGGTCTGCATCGGCCCCGTCGACGGCGCCGACAAATCCCCACACCCTCTCCAGTCACTCCCCCACCATCTTCTCCGGTGAATTTTACCCATCTCTGACCTCTCTCTACACCTAAAGAAGAAAATTGATGGTGGGTTCTATTTCAGATTTTGGAACATCTGGGTGGAAACTCCAAATTTGATCAATACAGTCGGTTTGTAATCATTTTTTTTCCTTATTGGGTTCTATTTTGAATTTAGAATTCATTTCGAATCTGGATTTCATTTTGTTCTCTATCTGGGTTGAAGCTGTCATTTTTTTTATGTTTCTTCCCAAATCTGAAAACCCCAAAATTTGGATTTTGGCTCTTCGTATAGTTTTGTTGTTGCTGTATTTGTTGTGTTGGGTGAATGGCGAATTGAAAATGGTGGAGTTGGTTAGGTGGAGTGGTGACTGGTTATGATGGTTTGTGGCGGTGGTGATGGGGGCGGTGGTGGCGGTGTTGGGCTGGGAAAGGGTGGGGTGGATGTTGGGTTTGGGAAGATGATGGAGATGACAAAAGTTAGTTTTGTTAATATGATGTATGTAAAAGGGTCTATATATTTCCGTTAAGTTATTAATCTTTGTTAAAATAAATTAATGCCCGTTAAAAAAATAATGTTTGTTAAAAAAAAAATAACAACTGAATAGTAAATTGGTTAATTTTGCTAATAAAACTATAGTACGTATCATACATTTGTTGTTTCAGTAGTACGAGTGTCAAATTGATGTTGGAGCCATAGTACGAGGGGTAGAAAAGCAGTTTACTCCTTTCAGATTGGTTGTCGATGTCTGAATTTTCATTTGCAGAAACAAATGAGATAATGCCAATTAGGTTTGTTTTCTATACAACGGTTGCTTATTTTCAAGCAGAATCAGCACCCAAATTCAATTACACTCCATACAACGTGCTAACTTAACTAGTGGCGGAGCCAGAAATTTTATAAAAGAGGGGCAAAATTGCGTAACATATTTAAAGGGGGCAAAGAAATATATTAGTGCATTTATTGTTTTACATTAAGATTAAGGGGGAAAAGTCTAGTATATTGCATTAATAGCACTAACTTTTTCAAAAAAAAAAAAAAAATGCACTAGCAAAATTTTACTTTTAAAAAACAATAGGTGGGATGAAGTTTGACTCAGGGAGTACGATAGTGTTGGGACTGAAATACAGTACTCCCTCCGTCTCAGAGTAAGAGTCCTATTTAAGATATGTACATGTTTATTAATGAAACAATGAAATAGGAGTAAATAATACAAGTGGGTTGAGTGTATAATTGTCCACTACTCCCTCCGTTCCAGGTAAGTTGAAACATTTACTTTGGAGTTGGGAAATTAATGATATAATATTATATTAAGAATGAAAGGTAGAGAGGAAGAGAGAGAATTAGTGGGGGTGGAAAGAGAATGAGTGGAGAATAATGAGTGGTTGAGAGGAAGAGAGAGAATGAGTGGAGGATTATAATAAAAAGCTTTCATTTTTGGATTGCTACAACTTTTGTGAAATACCCTAAATGGCAAAATGTTGCAACTTCCTTAGAACAAAGGGAATATTTATTATGCAAGTGGGTAAAAACTAAATTGGTTAAGTGTTGGTGTTTTTGTAATGGCAAAACTGCACCAAAAATCACTCAACTATGACCACTTTGGGTATTTGGTCACTAAACTAATTTCCTTTTGAAACAACACATCCAACTTATTTATTTTTGCATCCATAGTCACTATCACTAGCCCCGTTAGTTTTTTGGCGTTAAATAGTCATGTGCCATGCATGTGACAATATTTTAAAGGGTAGTTCAGGTAGTTTGGTCAAAAGAATGGGAAACAAATTATCCGGCTTAATGAGTGAAAAAACAAAGTTTAGGGTTTAAAATGAAAAAAAACCCCAATATAAGCTTGGCCGCTGGATCTGGAAAGATCGGGAAGAAGAAGGAAATTAGTGGGAGGGCGAAATACGGGAAGGCGATGACGCTAGGATAGAGGGAGAGTGCAGCGATTGATCGAGAGATGAAGAAGGAACACCGGTGATTTCAGAGAAGAAGACGAGATGAGAGAGGGAGGAGGAGCGACGGACGACGGCCGGATCTGAGATTCATTTGAGGGAGACAATTTGACGCCCCCAGATCTTGCCAATTTAGGTGATTGGCTTCGCAAATCAGTGAATTGGTGAGCTCGAGAAACTCGCGCGGCCGTTCGAGGTGGCTGCCGGCGGAATAATTGCGATTCCGATCAATTTTCCGAGGACGACGACGACTTGGGGAGGCCGGAGATGACGTGTATTTCTCAGAGTGTACCCACGCCACCGTTACCAACGACGACTTGACAGATCGGTGACGACGCTCCACCCATCGCCGGCGGGTAGTGGGACGGTCGTCGTGGAATCGTATCTCGTCGATGAATCCTTTCCACCCACCTGGGCTTCAATATTTGAATTTATGGTTTCAACTCCTAATTCATTTTTCAAATTTGTAATTTCAATTCTTGAATTTGTGGATCTGGGTTAGAACCTACGGATTCAAGATCTTGGTTTCAATTGATTTGGTTTGAATCTGGATTTTATTTTGATTTTATGTGTTGCTAGTGGTGTTGATGATTATGGCTGGTGATTGGGGGTGGAATTATGGTGGTGTTGATGGTAGTGGTGGGTTTGTGGTGGTGCTTACCGCGGACTAGTGGTGGTGGTAGCCGGTGGCGTGTGGGTGCCAGAGATTGACCGGTGATTGGGAAGATGAAGAGAGGGAGTTAGTCTACTTAACAAATGTGGGTGCATTTGTTTAGTTTCCTTAACATCAATAGCTAAAGTGGTGAAAAACAATTGATCAGGGACTTATTTGAAACAAGTTTAACCTTTATATTCTAGCTTAAAGTGACTACCTAAACTACCCTTAAAAAAAAGTCATGTGCATTGGCACATGACTATTTAATGCCAAAAAACTAACGGGGTTAGTGATAGTGACTATGGATGCAAAAATAAATAAGTTGAATGTGTTGTTTCAAAAGGAAATTAGTTTAGTGACCAAATACCCAAAGTGGTCATAGTTGAGTGATTTTTGGTGCAGTTTTGCCTTTTGTAATTAAAGAGGCATTATAAGGACAAAAGGGCAATTTGCAATTTGGTTCCTGAGATTTACAAACTTTTGCAATGTTGCTCTCAACAGTTTTTTTCTCCAATTGATTCCCAACATTTACATTTTTTTGCAATGTGGCTATAAAAGTAAATGAGCGTTAGTTTTCTAACAAGTTTTATGTCATGTGACTAGCACATGACGTTTTAAAGGACCTTTTAAAATATTCGTAAAGCTACACATATCCGATTGATATGATTCTTTTTTTTATATCGAAACTAATATTTAAATCTACAACATAATTTTTTTTTTGGAAATTTGTTGGGTACCTAAATTATTTTTACATTTAATCTTAATTTTAAATATTAAAAAAATAAAAAACACGTGAAATATAATCTAAAAAAGATATTAGTCCAAGTATGTTTCATATGAAGTAATTTCTATACGTATCTTTCCTAAAGTTTATTTTTCTCCACCTCTCTGCCACTTTCCCGCAACACCCATTCCACATACACTCTTCCCTCGATTCATCGTCCTCTTCTTCTTCCTTTTTTTCTATCAAACATTTTTATGAACTGATAATCTACATATAGAATTTACTTCATATGGAACATATTTGGGCTAATATCCTGTTTAGATTATATTTTACGTGTTTTCTATTTTTTTTAATATTTAAAAATAAGATTAAATGTAAAAATATCCAACTACCCAATAAATTTCAAAAAAAAATATATGTTGTAGGTTTAAATATTAGCTTCAATTTAAAAGAAGGTTCATATTAATCGGATATGTGTAGCTTTAAGAATATCTTAAAACGTCATGTGCTAGTCACATGACATAAAATCTGTTAGAAAACTAATGCCCAGTTACTTTTATAGCCACATTGCAAAAAGATGTAAATGTTGGGAACCAATTGGCGAAAAAAAACTGTTGGGAGCAACATTGCAAAAGTTTGTAAATATCAGGAACCAAATTGCAAATTGCCCAAAGACAAAATTGTTCAAAACACTATTCATAAAGTCAAAAACTTGTATGAGAACACTATGACCCGTCTCATAGTAGAGACATGTCATTTTTGACCCACGACCCGCAGGCATTTTTATTTTGTTTTTATATTTTTATTTTGGTGCTTTTTCGGTTTGCCAAATGTAATAGTTATTATAACTAAATGTAACAAACGTGTTACCTATATGTAACAGTTTGTATATATAAAAGTAATTCATATATACAGAAAAGTAACAGTGTTTTTATGTTTTCTTCATTTGCCAAAAACTAATACTTATTATAACTAAAATGTAACAAACGTGTTACTTATACTCCCTCCGTCCCAGCACAAGTAGGACTAGAGGAGTGAGCACAATAATTAAGAGAAAATAGTGAATGTATGATAGAAAATGAAGAGAGATAATGAGTGGAGTAAATAGTAGTGTTGGTTGAATAAAATGAGTGGTGGAAAATGAAGAGAGAGAATGAGTGAGGTTAAATAGTGGGGTTGGTTGAATATAAATATATTATAACATTTCCGTTTTGGGCAGTCTCAATTGTTCTGGGACGGCCTAAAAGGGAAAGAAGTCTTACTTGTGCTGGGACGGAGGGAGTATGTAACAATGTTTATACATAATTGTAACACATATGTATAGAAAAGTAATAATTCAACTCTTTACACTTTAGAACTAAAAACACTTGTGTTGGTAATATTGTAAAAATAAGAAAGTAACAATTTTTATAAATGAATGTTATTCCCTCTGTCCCAGAAAGATAGTCTCATTTTAACTTTTAATGGTCAACAAAAAATGAATTTTGACCAACCATTGGTGATGATCTAATCATTCTAGTGAAATTCTAAAATATGTTATTGTTAAATCATTAAGTGATTTATCAATAACACTCTTAAGAATTTCATTGTAATCATTACATTGACACCAATGTTTGGTCAAAGTTTATTTTTGTTGACCACTAAAAGTCAAAATGGTACTATCTTTCTGGGACAGAGGGAGTACATTTTACTTGTATAATAACATTGTAAACAATTATGTTTACTTGTATAATAGTATATCTATATGTTTTCAAATAATAAGTTACAATGAGTTCAATTTATCATGATGCATGTAAAAGTATTACATTATCTATAAAAATCTGTTACAATTTCATCTACTAAAGTGCTACATTTCTTGTACAAATAATTATATTCATGTATATAAGTTGTTATTTTTCAAATGTTACTTTCTTTCAAAAAAAAAAAAAAATTAATCAAAATACTCAAAAAGAAATATTCTAGAAAAACACTATTACATTTCAGTATAACGATAATTACATTTAGTTATTGTTAGTGTTACACGTATTTATAGTTAGTATTACAGATGAAAGATGAGTAAAATAAGCTCTTTTTTTTTTTTGTAAAACTGGTGTTACGTTTACTTATAAAAATGTTACTTATAAGTAACATAGTTGTTATATTTAGTTATACTAAGTATTACTTTTGACAAACGGAAAAAAATTAAAAAAAAAATTGGGTCATGGGTCGCTGCCACGTGGCATATTTTGAGTGGATCATGGGTTGGGATCCTATGCTTCGCGGAGAATGTTGTATACGGGTTATGGGTCGACCCGTCTTTTCTATGAGACGGATCTAGGTGTTCTCACAAGAGACCACCTCATTCATCAATTGCCATTTGAATTGTCATTTTAAGAATGTAACTCTTACTCAGTGGCGAGGCTACATAATAGCTATGGACCCCCTTGTTTTTTGAAACTTGACATTTTACTACCTTGAAAATAAAATAATTTTTCTTTTAGTACCAAAATGATAAGAAAATCTCAGTTTTGACCCCCTTTTGTTGAAGGAAAAATTACACTAAATTGTAGTTTTGACCCCCTTCTTAATTAAATTTGTATATTATTATGTTACATTTAACGTCTAATATTCTGACCCATTTGGAAAAAAAATCTGGCTTCGCCACAGCTCTTACTTGAGACGTACCAAAAAAGAAAGTAGGACTATTATTACTATGATATGAGACCGGGGGGGGGGGGGGAAGTAACTATCTAACTGTATCTACTGCTGGACAGATTCAATATTAGTTATTTATCTAACTGTATCTACTACTGGACAGATTCAATATTAGTTATTGGGGGAGTTTAGGAGTAAAGAGGTTTATGTATTTCATCAGCCTACGAAAGAGCCTTCAATGGAATCGATCCTATGAATATGGGAGAGAGAGAGAGAAAGCTCTTTTTGACTTCTTATAAATTGCTAAGAGCACGTAGTTATCACAGTTAGGGGAGGCAATTCTACCGAACCCGATCCGTATCCGAGACAATTCGGCCCGGGATGAGTGGGTTTGATAACAACTTTCCAAAACTCGGCGGGTTCGGTAGCTTCATGAGATCCGCCTGTTGGGTATGCTTACTTCTTAAACCCTCCTATTTGTTAGAATTGATTGATACCATCACCAATTTATATTTTATGGACTTTAGGACCCTATGTAAGAAGTTTTATAACTTCAATTTTTAGCTTAGTCCATTTTATAGTATAGGCTTAGAACATAGGGCTCGGAGCGAATTGGAATGAAGATCTAAGCAAGTCTGTGGACTCTGCGCAGTACACCACTGCGCAGGTCTCTCCTGCGCAGTATTCTATCTTGCTCAGCTTTCGATACATTCAGATCACCTAACTTAGAAAACGCTTTGAAGATGTACGCTTTTAAGAGTGCTAAGGTGTGCAGAAACGACAAAACAAGCACACTTAGCAGATCCAACGGTGGAGACGCGCTCAAGAGATATATTTCAAATGAAGACAGCTGTCAACCTTCTAGAAGAATTTTTTGAATTTGGTCTTCATGCTCAGTCTCCAACGGCTCTATATACCTGCGCACCAATCATATTGTGCCAGGTCATCAACTTTGATCAGAGCCCCAACGGCTATAAAGGACAGCTGCGCACCAATCATATCGTGCCAGCTCATCGTCCTTGCTCAGAGCTCCAACGGCTATATTCAAGCTCTCAGCTATAAATAGCCAGCTCATCTTCATTTCCAAGTTGCTAGATTTTGTGCTTTCTAATATCCTTGAAGTTCTGAAGATTGCTGCTTACTATTCACAAATTCAAGATCAACCTTCAAACCTTCAAACTCCTGCCCAGATCCTAAGCCTTAAATCACCAGAATTCTTCGTGCTCTTCATCACACAGATTCATAGAGCCCAGAATTTCTGAACACACACACACCTCTTGAAGCTTTGATCATTTAGATTTTTTTTCTTGAGATACACCGGTTTTGTCTAGGATTTGTTCTTCATAGATTATAGATCTTTGAGATAGTTGTGTTTCATTGTTGTATCTTGTAACTCTCTCATATAATAAGATCTCCTTTAGAAAATACAAGACTAACCATCTTGGTAGAGGACGTAGATCTTTCATTGATCGAACCTCTCCAAATAGCTTGTTCTTTTATCTCGCTATTTACTTCCTGCTTAATCATTTCTGAATTACTGCTTTGTTTGATCTTATCAGATTGCTGCTATTGCTGCTGTGTTTATTATTGCTTGTTGCCTTAGAACATTTTATCCAAATCTTTAAGCCAAAACTTAGCGCGTGCGTTTTTATCCTTGCGCAGCTTTTTCCTGCGCAGGTGCTGCTTAAAACTTCCGCTGTGCATTTCACACTCTCACTGCACGCTATACTTAGCTTATTTGAGAACTGTGCGCATAAGCCATTGATTTGCAAAAGGGTTTGAAAAGAATTTTAAAACGCTATTCACCCCCCCCCCTCTAGCATTTTTCATACCCTTGTTGCCCCTTTGGGACCAACAAGTGGTATCAGAGCAAACACCTTCATAAAACTTGTTTTGTTTTTCAAGCTTAACAGCTTGGGTGCCGACTCAAGATGGCTTCAAAATCTTGGGCAATGGCTAACTATTCACATGTTCCAGTGCTGAATGAAGATCACTTCGAAATCTGGAAGCACTGCATGCTTACTCATTTTTCTTCTATCGACGAGATCCTCCACGACATCGTTCTTGAAGGACCCTACATTCTAATGAAGGCTAATCCTGATGCTGCTACAAATAAGGAAAATCCTACCATAAAAAAGAACAAGGAGGAATGGACTGATGAAGAAAAGAAATGGGTTGGCTATGATGGAAGAGCAAGGAACATCATTCTTAGCACTCTAGACCTCTCCACGCACAATCAAATTGTGAGCGGTGGAACTGCAAAGGAACTATGGGATGCTATTGAAGGATATGTGAATGGAGACAAAGTAAGCAAGGAAAACAAAAGATTTGTGGTGCAAAAAAAATTCAACTGCTTCATGAGAAAAGATGGTGAAACCTTGAGACAAACATATGATCGCTTCTGTGCTGTTGTAAACTCTTGTAAATCTCTTGGAACTACTTCACTAATAAAGAAGTCAATTCTCAATTCGTAGATGCGCTAGGTTCCAGATATGTGCACAAAGCAAGTCATCTGGAAGATTCTGGATTTCTAGATACTTGGCCTCTGCGTAGCTTATACGCTAACTTAAAAGTATATGAGCTAAAGCTTGATCGAATCGATGAAACTGAAGGCAAAGGAAAGCTTGTTTCCTATGTTGCGCAAAAGGAACCTGCGCCTGCTCAATCCTCAGACAAAGTCTCTACTTCCTCCCTACTTGAAATGGATGATGATGATTTCGCTATGTTCGTTAAGCGATTCCAAAAATTCAGGAAATTCTCTAAACCTGGATACTGGAGCAAACCACCTGCTAAATTCTCTCGTGGCAGAGACTCAAAGAATGATGAAGAGTTAGTCTGCTACAACTACAGAAAGCCCGGTCATTTTGTTTCAAAATGTCCCACTCCAAAATATGAGTATATGAAGAGGAATAATGCGCAGAGATCATTAAGGCAGCGCGGAATGATTGCTGAAGAAGACTGCGCAGAAAAGGAACTGAAGACTTGGATAGAGACTGACACTGAAGACAGTGATGATGATGACTCTGAGGATGGACTTCTCTGCTTGATGGCCAATGCTGATGCTGATAGCGATTCAGACAATGATCCCAATGCGGACACAAAGGCTACGCCAAGGACAAAGAAGAAAGGTCCCACTATCACAGAACTGGTGGAAATGGGACATCTGACTCCAAGCAGACAGAATGGCAAGTACTTGTTTGCCAGAGCAGACCTATCAAAGAAATTTGTAGCTGCGCCTCCACGCAAAGAATCTCTTGAAATTCCTGCAGACATTGTAATAGAAAAGAATGACTCTGCTGCTGAGCGCGGGTCTATTTTTCAGCAAGCTGACAAGGTAATCAAGAAATTTAACTCTATGAAAGAGGCAGTGGACTTATCAATTGGAGAAATTTCACAGCTTAAGACGGAGAAAACTCTTTTAAAATCTGAGATCACCCTCCTTAAGGAGCAGATTAAGAGCATGACTCCTCTTACTGAAAAGAACCGTTTTCTCACAGATCAAAATGAGCTATTTAAAGTAAGAAACGAAGAATTGGCTGCTCAAGTATCTGATCTCACAAATATCACTGATGAGTGGACCAAATCTCGTGTCACTATGTACCAAATTCTAGAATCCCAAAAAGCTAGTGGAGACAAGGAAGGCTTGGGGTTCTCAACTAGTGATAACTTTAAATGCACAGTTTGCTCTGAAAAGGAAAATGAATTTACACCACAGTAAACTATTGAAATTCCTAAAGCAAAGCATTCTGCTTCAATGAGTAAAGGACAGGAGAAAGTCCAGAGACAAAATTTCCATTATGTCTACCCAAAGAAGCAAACTGGGAAAGCCAAGGGTAAGGCTAAAGTTGAACCTGCGTGTAACGACCCGAAAACCCGCTTCTATTTTCTTAGAAATAAATATTTAATTATTTATTTATTTCTTATTTATTTAGTTAAATTATTTATTTATTTAAATAATTATGTCTGCATTTCATGTTTCATGATATTTTCGTGACTAGCATTTAATTTGTGATTTGTGCTAGTGTAGAATAGTTGGGTCTTAATTGTTAGTGGGGAGTATAAGAATTTGTAAGTAGTGGTAGGGGCCTAAGTGTAACTTTTGGAATAATTTAATTACTCCCTCACCTCCTTCCCCTCCCCTCACCTTTCTCACTCCCAGCATACTCTCTATCTCTCTCCTTGGTTTGGGTAAGTTTTCTTCTCTCCCTTCTCTCTTCAATCTAGCTATCTCCCCCTCATTATCTCTCATTTCTCATAACTTGAAACATGTTTAGATCGTCGATAGGATCGTAGGAAGCCCAGAAATTTCGAGTTCCGTCACTTTTGAGAAAATCCGGGTAAGTTGCTTTTTCCCCATTTATGATAAAATTGTTCATCATTAACTCCATTGATGCTCTAGTTGTTATATATAGCTTCTTTGGTTGGTTTGGAACCCATTTGTAAATTATTCATATGTTGTGAAATTTGGGTGTTTGAGTCATTCATTGGTTTGGTTGTTCAAATGTTGCTAGATGAGTCTTTTATAAGCTTAGAAGTTGTTTTGGTTCATTATTATTCTTGTTGGAAGCTTTGATTTTGGGTTGGATTGAAACGGGTAAAGGAAATGTGAAGAACCCAGGAAAAGTTCTGCAGATTTCTCTGTCCGGCACGGGAGGCGCGCGCACCCTTTTCTTGGAGGCGCGCGCACCCTCCAGCTCCATGTTGGTATCTTTCCTTCTGAACTCAGGAGGCGCGTGCACCCCTTGGTGATGAAGCGCGCGCACCCTTCTTCCCCATTGTGGCGCATTCCTATCTGATTCAGGGAGGCGCGCGCACCCCTCTACCTTCTGTGAAAATCATTGTTTTCTTGTCCAATCTTTCGAAGGCCATAACTTCTTCGTCCGGACTCCGTTTTGGACGTGTAAACTATCGTTGGAAAGCTATTTTCGAGTGCTATAAAATGGTCCTATTGGCCGCTCGGTTCCAGATTAGAATGGTTGTCTTTTCATTGAGGTTTAAGATCAAGGTGTAGTCTCGGTCTAGGTTCCGTAGTACTATTCTAGTTGACTTAGTTGGGCACCGTGGAACACTTTAGTAATTGAAATTGGTTCCTTTGTGAACAATGGTGTTATGTAATTTGATAAAGTATTGTTTGGGAATGTTGGGCATCTTATGATGTGTTCGTGATTGTTCCAATCGAATTGATTTTCAAGTAAGACTTGGTCTAGGTTTTAGGCGATGTCCTATAGTACCTAGAAGGTTGTCATTTAACACCAAAGTGTAGGGTTTAGTTCGGTTGTGATCATGTTCTAATAAGTGTAACATTTTGGATTCGTTTGGGGTGTTTAAAATTGGTTATGGACGGAGGTAAAGCGTGAATTGGCAATTGGGTACTTACGGTTTGATTAACCTTAAGGTGTATTCATTCTGATTTCCTACTTTGGAATTCCAGGTGTGATGAGATGGTTGCGTTCATAGTCCTAGTATATCTTTATGAGTAAATGTTTAGGGTCATTTTGGTAATAGTTATTGTGCCATTTGTGAGCGACCGTTTGAGTTGTGCTCTTTATGGTTAACTTGTGGGTATCATATTTAGGATGTATTTGGTACGTGCCTTATCTTGGAATCATTATGTTTTAATGGTCAATGTCGTTGGACTCTTTTATGAGAAACTCCTTGTGTTTATTGTTGTTGAACTCTTCTTGAGTAATCGTTTGCATCTTTTATGGTGATTAATTGGTATGGTTCCCTACTTTGGAATCCTTAGTTGTTTACCGTGCTAGTATTTATTACTTAGCATTTATTTGAAAGTCCAGCTGCTATTTGTGGTTGTGTCGGGCGATGTGAGATATTGTGATGGCACCGGCCAAGTCCATTATGGTGTCGACCATTGTTTTGCCCTTATTTTTCCTCTTCTAGATCGGCCTTGGTTGAGAAGTTTTGGAGTATGACTTTGTAGCATGGCTCCCGCCCTTTGTGGCACGTTACTTTGTTATTGGTTCCGGTACCGGGGGTATTCTCTTCAGCTTTTATGCTACTATGAAGATGGGTTGATGGGTTGATTGATTGATTGGTCGGTTCTGACCGGGGTTGTATTCAGTTGTTATACTGCTATTGTTGATTGGTTGATCGGTTGAAGCTGCGCAGCGATTGTTCTATTGGTTTGGTGAAACCTTGGCTCAGTATCCTTTGTAACGTGTTTATTTCAGTCTTATGTGCTGCATGATGAGTTAGTCGTTATTTCCAACTGGTATGGGACGGTTGGCGATAGGGAGCTTTCTCATTTGTTGTTATATGATTTACTTGCTCAGTTATATAATTGATTTGCATGATATTATGCCATGTAGATGCATTTAGTAACTTACTGAGATTTTATCTCACCCTGTTTCTTGTTTCAAATTGTTTTTCCTTAACCCCCCCCAAGGAAATCAAGTGGTAACGTTGTGAGGTCCGTTGTAGCGGAAATCTTCTGAGCAGGTTGATCGCCATTGGGATAGTTGCTCTTTGGAGACTTTATGTATTTTATTGTGGGTTCGTAGTCGTTCAGTGTTTTGTATATACGGTTGTACTTTGGGTATTTTTGTTAATAGCTGTTCTTGCTTCCGCGTTTGTTTCTAGTCTCCGAGTTATAATCTCGTTGAGGTATTGTTTGATGGTATTGGTTTCATAGTTGAATTCACGCACCCGGTTTGGTATTTTGCATTTTGGAGATGTATATTTTGTAAATTTTATATTTATGGATTTTTAGAAATTCCGGGTCGTGACAGTTGGTATTAGAGCAATGGTTTTAGATCTTGTAAGAGAATAAGAACTCTGATATTGAATAGGTTTCAATAGTTCGGTGTTATAACTTTGAGCGGTTTAGGAAACTAAGTTTTCTTAAAGGATGAGGTTAAGGTAGAAGTTGGTTGAGTTATGAGTCGTGATGTTGACGTCGAGTGTTTCTTCTCATGTGGTATATCAAGTATAGGATTGGTGCCAATAGTGTTGGTTACATTGGGTTTAGTTGGCTTGGGAATCGAGAGTTCGAGTTTTGAAGGCTTGGACGTACATATTTCGTAAAGTGGAAATGTCTTGTGCTATATTCGTATGTTTGTTCTCATTAAGTGATTTATGTTGAGGTGTATTCTCGAGTACGAAATTTCGTGATTTCTACTGATAGAGATGAGGTGATTTGGTTATGTCACCTATACAGGATATTGACGAGTTAAGTAGTATGGCCTAGCTTTCAATGTGTCTCGGATTTCTTGGGTGCCATCGACAGGTGGTGAATATTTCTATATGGGTATGTTTGACTTTGTTTAGGAGCATACTAGGTGTATATATATATATAATGTTCAAGTTCTATGTTGAAAATCAGAAAATCTTTATTATAAGGTTGTGTTGGGAATTTAGCTTATTCAGTTGGCAATATTAATTTTGAAATATTAGGTATAATTTATATTGGGTGCAAGATGTCGCTTGGACGATAGAGAACTTGGGTTATTTGATGAGTTAAGATAAGCTACAATACTGATAGGTGAATCAGTGAACATATAGTATCGTTTGGGTTAATAGAGTCAAAAATTCAATTTGAGAATTTCTTGATAGGAGATCTTTCTTTACTTTTAGTACATCTACGTGAGTGCATCGGAATTGTTTAGTATGAGGAAATACATAGTTTATTATGAGTGATAATAAGAAGTTGAGTTATGATACTTTTGGAATCATTTTAGTACATGACTGGAGTTGAGTTAAAGCAAAATGAGTTATGAGTATATGGTGGGAGTTATAATCATCATTGATGGTAAGAGCGTTAAGTTTAAAGGTCTAGACATATTTTGAGAAAGTAAGAAATTCTCGAGCAATATTAAAGACATTTTTGGGTTTTAGTTAAACAGTTGTCACTTGGTTCTGAATCTTTTCTTAGTGGCGTTCTCGTTTGGATTAAGGATTTGTAAAGGAAGTTGAGTATAGATACTTTGGCATATTAAAGGATACTATGATTCTGTATTGGGACGGAGCAGTTTATTGAATATTTTGGATTGCTAGTGATCATTTGTAATATCTTTTAGAGTTGTAAGTTGTAATATATTGATATTTATGAAAATAAAGATTGTGAAAAGTTCAGATCGTTACAGTTGCTACTTTAATGGTAATCCTTAGAGATATAGTCACGCGGTGAACATTTGAAGGATAAGAAATTTCTTTAGCTTTTCATAGTTTAAGAAGTTGTGTAAGCTCGAAATTGTTTAATATTTTGAATTTCTGAAGAGTAATCCTAAATATCCGATCTAATGGAGTATCCTTGCAGTGCAATTAAGGTCATGGGTAAGATGAGTTTGTAGTATCTCGAGAATTGTGTTTAGGAGTAATCTGGATTCTGCGATTTTGGGTGATAAAGTATTTGCATATATTTTGAGGATTAACGCTTGATAAGTGGAACTATCTGTGACTTGGAATTGGTTGTGATTTTAGTGATTTTACCTTAGTGGGTTATATTATATTTTATTTTGGGACCAAGTTGAAATGTTATGATAACGGACTATCAAAAGTTGATGGATATATTTCCTTAGAAAACTAAGTATGAGGTAATGCTAGTAGTTGAGAAATTCAAAGGTTATGACGGTATTATGTTTTATCTTATAAGGAAAGTGAGTGTAGTAGTGGAATCGCATTTGACCGGATAGTTGATAATAGTAGATTTTTAATTATATCATTGAGTTATTGGGTGACAGTAATCGTTAGCCCTATTCCTTCTCTTTTTTTTTTGGGTAGTAGTATGATTACGTGGGTTGATGTATAGATCGTCAATGCGTGCGGATGAACCGGAAAAGTAAAACTTATGGATGTTGATGATTTAAGGGTTGATGGAGAGCGTGATGCTAATCAGGATCGAATCAGCTATGTCTTAGAATTGGTGAACAAGTGATAGTCTTGAGAATTTGAAATTCGGGATGAAAGAGGAAGTTAACTTTAGAATGTTTGATACGAGTATACTTGAGATGCGTAAGTGTTCAAATGTGTTGGTTTATTTGAGTCGTGGGGACGATGTATGAAATATTTAATTGGTACTTGATAGAGGTTATGAATGCTTTATGCGAATTGATGTTTTGTCGCCTCATTATGACCGCGCGTTGTGATTTTGATGAGTGAATTCGCGGGCGAATTCTTTTTAAGGAGGGTAGATTGTAACGACCCGAAAACCCGCCTCTATTTTCTTAGAAATAAATATTTAATTATTTATTTATTGCTTATTTATTTAGTTAAATTATTTATTTATTTAAATAATTATGTGTGCATTTCATGTTTCATGATATTTTCGTGACTAGCATTTAATTTGTTATTTGTGCTAGTGTAGAATAGTTGGGTCTTAATTGTCAGTGGGGAGTATAAGAATTTGTAAGTAGTGGTAGGGGCCTAAGTGTAACTTTTGGAATAATTTAATTACTCCCTCACCTCCTTCCCCTCCCCTCACCTTTCTCACTCCCAGCATACTCTCTCTCTCTCTCCTTGGTTTGGGTAAGTTTTCTTCTCTCCCTTCTCTCTTCAATCTAGCTATCTCCCCCTCATTATCTCTCATTTCTCATAACTTGAAACATGTTTAGATCGTCGATAGGATCGTAGGAAGCCAAGAAATTTCGAGTTCCGTCACCTTTGAGAAAATCCGGGTAAGTTGCTTTTCCCCCATTTATGATAAAATTGTTCATTATTAACTCCATTGATGCTCTAGTTGTTATATATAGCTTCCTTGGTTGGTTTGGAACCCATTTGTAAATTATTCATATGTTGTGAAATTTGGGTGTTTGAGTCATTCATTGGTTTGGTTGTTCAAATGTTGCTAGATGAGTCTTTTATAAGCTTAGAAGTTGTTTTGGTTCATTATTATTCTTGTTGGGAGCTTTGATTTTGGGTTGGATTGAAATGGGTAAAGGAAATGTGAAGAACCCAGGAAAAATTCTTCAGATTTCTCTGTCCGGCGTGGGAGGCGCGCGCACCCTTTTCTTGGAGGCGCGCGCACCCTCCAGCTCCATGTTGGTATCTTTCCTTCTGAACTCAGGAGGCGCGCGCACCCCTTGGTGATGAAGCGCGCGCACCCTTCTTCCCCATTGTGGCGCATTCCTATCTGATTCAGGGAGGCGCGCGCACCCTGTTGGTGGGAGGCGCGCGCACCCCTCTACCTTCTGTGAAAATCATTGTTTTCTTGTCCAATCTTTCGAAGGCCATAACTTCTTCGTCCGGACTCCGTTTTGGACGTGTAAACTATCGTTGGAAATCTCTTTTTGAGTGATATGAAATGGTCCTATTGGCCGCTCGGTTCCAGATTGGAATGGTTGTATTTTCGTTGAGGTTTAAGATCAAGGTGTAGTCTCGGTCTAGGTTCCGTAGTACTATTCTAGTTGACTTAGTTGGGCACCGTGGAACACTTTAGTAATTGAAATTGGTTCCTTTGTGAACAATGGTGTTATGTAATTTGATCAAGTATTGTTTGGGAATGTTGGGCATCTTATGATGTGTTCGTGATTGTTCCAATCGAATTGATTTTCGAGTAAGACTTGGTCTAGGTTTTAGGCGATGTCCTATAGTACCTAGAGGGTTGTCATTGAACACCAAAGCGTAGGGTTTAGTCCGGTCGTGATCATGTTCTAATAAGTGTAACCTTTTGGATTCGTTTGGGGTGTTTAGAATTGGTTCGTTATGGACGGAGGTAAAGCTTGAATTGGCAATTGGGTACTTACGGTTTGATTAACCTTAAGGTGTATTCATTCTGATTTCCTACTTTGGAATTCCAGGTGTGATGAGATGGTTGCGTTCATAGTCCTAGTATATCTTTTTGAGTAAATGTTTAGGTTCATTTTGGTAATAGTTATTGTGCCATTTGTGAGCGACCGTTTGAGTTGTGCTCTTTATGATTAACTTGTGGGTATCATATTTAGGATGTATTTGGTACGTGCCTTGTCTTGGAATCATTATGTTTTAATGGTCAATGTCGTTGGACTCTTTTATGAGAAACTCCTTGTGTTTATTGTTGTTGAACTCTTCTTGAGTAATCGTTTGCATCTTTTATGGTGATTAATTGGTATGGTTCCCTACTTTGGAATCCTTAGTTGTTTACCGTGCTAGTATTTTATTACTTAGCATTTATTTGAAAGTCCAGCTGGTATTTGTGGTTGTGTCGGGCGATGTGAGATATTGTGATGGCACCGGCCAAGTCCATTATGGTGTCGACCATTGTTTTGCCCTTATTTTTCCTCTTCCAGATCGGCCTTGGTTGAGAAGTTTTGGAGCATGACTTTGTGGCATGGCTCCCGCCCTTTGTGGCACGTTACTTTGTTATTGGTTCCGGTACCGGGGGTATTCTCTTCAGCTTTTATGCTACTATGAAGATGGGTTGATGGGTTGATTGATTGATTGGTCGGTTCTGACCGGGGTTGTCTTCAGTTGTTATACTTCTATTGTTGATTGGTTGATCGGTTGAAGCTGCGCAGCGATTGTTCTATTGGTTTGGTGAAACCTTGGCTCAGTATCCTTTGTAACGTGTTTATTTCAGTCTTATGTGCTGCATGATGAGTTAGTCGTTATTTCCAACTGGTATGGGACGGTTGGCGATAGGGAGCTTTCTCATTTGTTGTTATATGATTTACTTGCTCAGTTATATAATTGATTTGCATGATATTATGCCATGTAGATGCATTTAGTAACTTACTGAGATTTTATCTCACCCCGTTTCTTGTTTCAAATTGTTTTTCCTTAACTCCCCCCAGGAAAGCAAGTGGTAACGTTGTGAGGTCCGTTGTAGCGGAAATCTTCTGAGCAGGTTGATCTCCTTTGGGATAGTTGCTCTTTGGAGCCTTTATGTATTTTATTGTGGGTTCGTAGTCGTTCAGTGTTTTGTATATACGGTTGTACTTTGGGTATTTTTGTTAATAGTTGTTCTTGCTTCCGCGTTTGTTTCTAGTCTCCGAGTTATAATCTCGTTGAGGTATTGTTTGATGGTATTGGTTTCATAGTTGAATTCACGCGCCCGGTTTGGTATTTTGCATTTTGGAGATGTATATTTTGTAAATTTTATATTTATGGATTTTTAGAAATTCCGGGTCATGACACTGCGCATGATTTCTCATATTCTGACTATGGCTGCGCTTCAACTTCGAATGTCAAATCTGCGCAAAAGGGTCATGCGCATGAAAGCCATGCGCCCCAACGCCAGATGTGCATTCTTAAGAAAAGCGCACCCAAACCTCAGAAAATGATATTTGTCAAAGCAAGTTCATCCACTCCAGTAAAGAATGTTGCGCCAAAGAAAAGTAAAGAGTTTGTAAAAACCCAATCTATAAGTGGCTTTCATCATTGTGTTGTGTGTGATGGTTTAGGTCACAAGGCTACATAATGCCTTTTGCGATTTGCTCCTAATGCCAAGGGACGTAAAAATCCTAAGGTCAGACAGGAGTGGGTTGTCAAAAGTTGCTAACTCTAGGACCTAAGAATAAAGGGGACCTGCGTTCTTAATGTCTATCTTTCAGGTCTCCTGCTTCACTGCGCACTCTTCACAAGCTAAAGCGCATATATGGTACCTCGACAGTGGATGCTCTAGACACATGACTGGAGATGTCACCGCTCTTGAAGATGTGCATGAAGGAAGAGGTCCCTCTGTAACTTTTGGAGATAACAACAAAGGGCACATTGTTGGATATGGAAAAATCAGAAAAGATAAAGTGTGCATTGAGAAAGTTGCACTCGTAGAAGGTCTCAAACACAACCTGCTCTCCATATCACAATTCTGCGATAAAGGTTTGGAATGTCACTTCACTGCAACGCACTGTTACATCAAAGATGGCATATCTGGACTAACTTTGCTCACAGGGACTCGTAAGACAAATGTTTACATTATTGATCTTACTGCTATAGATTCTATCACTAATCTCTGTTTTGTAGCAAAGAATGTAAGTGAAAGCAGCTGGCTATGGCATAAGCGCTTAAGTCATTTTAACTTCAAGTATTTGGCTAAGCTAGGAAGGGAAACTCTTGTCAAAGGACTTCCCAAAGTAGCTGACCATCATGACAGGAAATGCGCAGCATGCCAGCTCGGTAAACAACCTAAGCAGTCTTTCTCCAGCAAGATTGCCTCCTCAACTTCCAAATGTTTACAACTGCTTCACATGGACTTGTTTGGACCGATCACCACTGCGAGCATTGGAGGAAACAAATATACTTTAGTCGTGGTGGATGACTACTCAAGATACACATGGGTCGAAATGATGATATCCAAAGATGACTGCTATGATATCTTGACTGCGCTATTTCGAAAGCTTCAAACTAAAAAAGAAGACGACATCGTGAGTGTTAGATCAGACAATGGAACTGAATTCAAGAATAACGGTGTTGCTCAATACTGCGATGACCATGGAATTGATCACAATTTCTCTGCTGCTGGAGTTCCTCAACAAAATGGCGTTGTGGAAAGAAAGAATCGCACGTTGATTGAGGCTGGAAAAACAATGATAGCAGAAGCTAAGCTTCCAAAGTATTTCTGGGGAGAAGCTGTCAACACTGCTTGCTTTACTCAGAATAGATCCCTCATCAACAAAGCCTACAACAAGACTCCATATGAGCTATGGAGAGGAAGAGCGCCCAACATTGCTTTCTTCAAGATTTTTGGCTGCAAATGCTACATCCTCTACAATGGCAAAGATCATAGAGGTAAATTCGACACCAAAGCAGATGAAGGTATTTTCGTTGGGTATGCCAAACATTCTAAAGCTTTTCGTGTTTTTAATAGAACTACTCTAGTAATTGTAGAATCTGTACATGTTACTTTTGATGAACATTCTCTCATTGAGCCACATTTGGCTCCAAATGATTCTGATGATTCTGTTGAGAATGATGAGACAGGTACGCAGCCTCAAACTGCACCTACGCAGAATGATTATCAAAACCAGAATCATGCAAGTCCATCTCATGCGCATACACCAGATGCTGCGCCAGAAGTGACGACTCCTGATGCGCAAACTCCTCCTCCTGCGCATGATGCTTCTCCACTTCAACAAATCACTTTTGATGATCTTGATGCTGGAACAAATGACGTACCCATTGAAGATCTTCGTATTCCTACCACTCAACCTAACTTACATCTCAAGGTTCGTGAAGTTAGAGATCATCCAACTTCAAACATCATTGGTGATCTCAATGTAGGGGTTCGTACTAGGAGAGCATAAAACTTTGATGATGAATATCACTCCTTTATCTCTCAAATCGAACCAAAGAAGATTGACGAAGCTCTCCAAGATTCAAGCTGGGTTAGTGCTATGCAAGAAGAGCTTAACCAATTTGAGCGTTGCAAGGTTTGGACCTTAGTACCCAGACCTCATGATCAAGGCGTTATTGGTACAAAATGGGTATTCAGAAACAAGATGGATGAGAAATGGAAGCATCACAAGAAACAAAGCAAGGTTGGTTGCGCAAGGCTATAGGCAAGAGGAAGGAATCGACTACGATAAAACATTTGCGCCTGTAGCAAGACTTGAAGCTATAAGAATTTTCTTAGCTTATGCCTCTCACAAGAAATTCAAGCTTTATCAAATGGATGTGAAGAGCGCATTTCTCAACGGTAAACTCCAAGAGACGGTCTACGTAGCACAACCACCTGGATTTGAAGATAACAGATTTCCAAATCACGTCTTCAAGCTTCAAAAAGCTTTGTATGGACTTAAGCAAGCTCCAAGAGCATGTACGATACGCTATCAAAATTCCTACTAGAGAAAGGCTTCAAGCGCGGTAAAATCGATACAACTCTTTTTATTGCTAAGTATAATGATCACTCTTTACTTGTTCAAATTTATGTCGATGATATTATATTTGGTTCTACTAATGAGTTACTTTGTAAGCGCTTTGAGAAGCTCATGAAAAGCAAGTTTGAAATGAGCATGATGGGAGAACTCACATTCTTCCTCGGGCTTCAAATCAAGCAATTGAATGATGACATCTTCATAAATCAAGACAAGTACACAAGGGACTTAATCAAGAAATTTGGACTTGAGAATGCTAAAGCATACGACACTCCAATGGCCACAGGAAACAAACTTGACAAAGACTTGAAAGGTAAGAAAGTTGATTAAACTTTATATCGAGGTATGATTGGCTCTCTCCTTTATCTTACTACAAGTAGGCCAGATATTATGTTTAGTGTTTGTGTCTGTGCGCGCTATCAAGTGGACCCTAGAGAAGCGCACTTAACTGCTGTTAAACGCATTATTCGTTATCTTTCTGGAACTGTTAACCTTGGACTTTGGTACACCAAATATTCGAATTTCGATTTGCTAGGTTATTCAGACGCAGACTACGCAGCATGCACTATTGACAGGAAGAGCACAAGTGGAACTTGTCATTTCCTTGGGAATCGACTTATTGCATGGGCAAGCAAGAAGCAAGCTGCGGTGTCCATCTCCACTACAGAAGCTGAATACATTGCTGCTGGAAGCTGCTGCTGCCAAATCCTATGGATGAAGCAACAATTAGTGGACTATGGAATTCATGAAGCAAACTGCCCAATATTCTGCGATAATATGTCCACCATAGCTGTCTCCAACAATCCTGTCATGCATTCAAAGACAAAGCACATCGACATCAAATATCACTTTCTCAAGGACCACGTGGAAAAAGGAAACATTCATTTAGAGCACGTGGGCACAGATAATCAAACTGCTGATATCCTTACAAAGGCTCTTGACGCAAAGAGATTTGTATTCTTGAGAGGAGAAATGGGTATGCTTGAACTTAGATAACCTGTCCATATGATTTGTTAATACTAATAATCTTGTGTTTGCTTGATAAAATATTCATCATAGGTCAAAATCCATGCTTCTGCGCAACCCCTGCGCAGTACTTCATTTGCGCATACAACTAATGTTAATCTATTTTAAGAATCTATTGCGCTATTTACAGCTCTGCGCATGATTTTAACATGCGCACACTTCGTGGATCGCAGGTAAGTCTCCTATTTACTAGAAATTGCACTTAGGTCCCTGACTGAAAAGTCAACGCATAATTCACAAGGATACTTGTGCAATTAAAATTTTCCCTCGCCTTATTTTTGAAATTTCTTGGGAAATTACGCTTTTGCCCCTGCGCATGTCCCATTATCATTAAATGCAAACGGCCATTAATGATAGCGCCTGTTAGAATTCCTGATCAACATTTATGAGGGAGTTGATATGACTGTGACCTGCCCAGACCTTCTCACACACTCGCGCGTCAGGTCTGCGCACGCGCGTTCCCTATTCGGCCACGTCGCTTTGCTATCGTACGCCTCTGCGTTTTTCACCAAATTCACCGTCTTTCACCAAACCGCCTCGCTGACGTCATGCGCCTTTTCCCTTTTCGGTATAAATCATTTTGACTCTTTTTCTTTTCTCTCTTTCCTGCTCTCTCTCTCTCTTTCAAATTCATCCTTTTTCTCTCCTCTGCAACCTACTCTCCATCTCCCAATCATTTCCTTTTCTTCTCTCCTTGACTTTTCTCTCAATCACTGCAAAACTCTTCTCTCTCTTCCCTTTTCTAAAACCCTAGTTTCTTTTAAAATGGCTCCCCGAAAATCGAAAGCTAAGGTAGTTTGGTGAGGTCCATGAACCTGTTGAAGAGGTTCCTCCTCCAGAAGCTAAAACTATTGACGACATGGTAACAATTTCTGGACCTTGAACTCATTTTCTGTTTATCCGCCATTGTTATGTCTCGAGATCTTAAAAGCTCCCTTTTTCGATTTTGCTCTTATCTGTTAATCATTTTTGAAATCGTCTGTTGTTTTGAGTTCGTCTCTCTCTGATCTACCTTTGTATGTACTTTATTTCACGATCAGTACTGTTTTCATATGTTTTCTGCAAAAATTTTCGTTCGAAAACCTCCGAGGCAGACGAACAGTTATTCTCGATTTCTGGGCTAAATGTTTTGTTTTTGGAAAACTTGTTTTCTTAGTTGTTTTTCGTCTCTGAAATGCGGTTATTTCAATATCCTTTTTGTCCTTTTTGGCCAAACTTTGATTTTTTAGTGTTCTTGGTGTTCTTCGTGTTCATATTCTATTCTTCCGTGTTCATCAAGTTCTTATTTTTTTTTCTTGATTTGGGTCGCCTTATATCTCTGAGTGTTTGCGTTTTTGCGCATATCTTTTTCATTTGTTTCCTATGGAGATGCTGCGCATACGTGTATCTGCGCATGCGCTTCGCTCCATCCGTCATTCTTGACTAAACTATTCTTATTTTGTGCAAAATTCTTTCTACTTCCTACAAGGTTGGGAACTAGATCTTGCTGCGCTACACAAAGATGCTGTCGGACGCAGGATTGTTCATCTTATGGATTCTTCCGGCATCTTACCTCTCTTTACACTGGCTCAAGACTTCTATGTCCCCTCTCTTGTAGACGAGTTCTTTGAGAATGTAGAGAGAGTCACCATGACGCACAAGCAGACTCGAGAAAATATTGATGTTATCCGCTCAGTCGTTCGGAATTTTTCAGTGCGCATTGTCCCTGCGTCACTTAAAAAGCTTTGCGGATTTAAGGTTGATGATGCGCCAGAAGCCTATTCTGAAGCTAAACAAAACAAGCTTGCGCAGAAACTGGTTGGGGAACCTTCTCTTGTAAAGAAATGGAGTGTTCATGATCGCAAAGAATTTGGTGAGGTGATGTATCACCTCTGCACCATTATTGGCGACTCCGTAAACTGCAAAAATGGAAATAAGGGCAAGTTCATTTCCAAGCAGTGGGCTTATTGTGCTGCGGTTTATAATGGCGATGCTCTAGACTGGTCCTCTGTTCTTTTTGACGAGCTATGGGATGCATCGGAGAGCTATGACAAGCGCATGGACAAGAAAGTAGCCAAGTACAGAACTCACTGTAGGCTATTATCCAAGTTTCTGATGAATGTCTTTGAGCTGCGCACCTTCGTGCAGAAGCGTCCTGATCTCAAAGTCCCCTGCACCAAAACCTATTCCATCTCTCACCTCTACTCTCTGCGCAATGAAATTGGTCGCAGTGATTATCGCAAGATCTGGAACAAGGACACCAGCCCAAACAAGGAAGATTGGGTTGATAGTGATGATGATGATGAAGCCCCTCAACCCAAAGCAAAGAACTCTACCGCGCAGCCTTCGAAGGCCACTGCACCTACCGAACCTGAAACTGCTGCTGCGCAGGCAAAGCGCAAAGGAAAAGGTATTGCAGATCCTGCGCCAGAAAAGGTGAAGGAAATCCCCAATGTCAGATCAACTGCTGGCATTAAAATTGGATCTGATTTACCGCCCCCTGCTCCCAAACCTTCAAAGAAGCACAAAGATCCTCCTGCGCCTGCTCCCTCCCCTGCTAAAACTAAGAAAAAGCCTGCTTTTACCAGACTTCCTCCTGCGGCGGCTCTGGTTGAAGAAGACAGCGAGTCTCGGATGGATGAGACTGCTGCTGATGCTGCGGATGATACCGCGCAGGGGGAGCAAGATCCAAAGGTTGCTGAAGCCCCTCCTGCTCAGGGTATAGGAGACAGTGATGATTGGATGGATGAAGCTTTTCCAGTCTCCGGTATGCCTGCCAAGACCGCTGCTGCTGCACCTACTAAGGAAGATCCTCCTCGAACTCCGCGCAAGAAACAGGTTGTGCGCAGCACTGCAAAAGGACAGCCAAAAGCTGCGGCTCCTCCTTGTCCTGAACCATCATCAAGTGCCTTCCAACGCCTCAATATTCCGATTGGAAATACTCAACCTGGCACCTCTGTCCTTCATGATGATTTGGACTTGGAAGATGAGGATGCGGATGAGGTTACCATTTCGCGACCCCGAACCCCGCGGGCCCGAGATCGCGAGCTGGACGTCGACTTAAGACCAAAACTCTAAAATATAGAAGTTAAAAATTTCATTTGATTCCAAAAGATGATAACACAAGGTTTTACAAATCCAAGTTTAAATCAACAAAGTACATCTAACATAAGCTCCACAGCGTATACCCAAAGGAATAAAATATACAATCTTAATGACGTCAATAATGGTAAAACTATCCCCAAAAGGTTATACATTTAAATAATGTAAACCGATACATAACAACCTGCCCCAAAATCTCATCCTCTCGACGTCCTCCTCGCTCCGCGAATCCTAATCCTTTTTCCTCCTGGGGGGGGGGGGTTAAGGAAAACAATTTGAAACAAGAAACGGGGTGAGAATAAATCTCAGTAAATTACTAATGCAACTACATGACATGCTAAATGCAATGACCAATAGCAATTAACAATAGACAGATAGCAGCGGAATAATAATCGTCATGCTGTCGAACAGTAACATCCAATAGTCAATCATATAAATAAACATATAACAACAAATGAGAGGCTCCCTATCGCCAACCGTCCCATACCGGTTTGAAATAACGACCAGCTCATCATACAACACATAAAGCTGAAATAAACACTCAAAAGTGGATACATAGCCAAGGTTTCACCCAACTGAAGAACCAAATAAAGGTCGTTGCGCAGCTTCAATAACCAACAATCAACATCTTCATAGCAGCATGAAAGCTCGAAGAGAAACCCCGGTACCGGAACCAATAACCATAAAAGTGTCACAAGGGACAAGGACCATGACACAAAGTCATGCCCGTTAGCTAGATACATTCACAAAGGAACGCTAACTTATCCTTTCCAAGGCCAATCTGGAAAAGGGGTATAGTAAGGGCAAAACAATGGTCAACATTATAATGGACTTGGCTTTGCCATTATAATCCTTCCCATCGCCCGATGCAACAAATATGCCAGCTGGGCTTCCAATTAAATGCTAAGTAATAATAATTTAGCATGAATGAACAACTTAAGGTTCCAAAGTAGGGAACCACACCAATTAATCACCATAAAGATGCAAACGATTACTCATGAAGAGTTCAACAACAACGAACACAAGAAGTTTCTCATAAAAGAGCACAACAACGATAAACAGAATTTCTCATAAAGAGCACAACAACATTGATCATTAAAACAAGATGATTCCAAGACAAGGACCCATACCAAACACATCCTAAAGATGATACTCACAAGTTACTCATAAAGAGCACAACCCAAACGGTTGCTCACAAATAGAACAACGACTATAACCCAAAATTTTCCCAAACGTTTACTCATAAAGATGTACTAGGACTATGAACTCAACCATCTCATCACACCTGGAATTCCAAAGTAGGAAATCAGAATGAATACACCTTAAGGTTAATCAAACCGTAGGTACCCAAATGCCAATTCACGCTTTATCTCCGTTCATAACGAACCCATTCTACACACCCCAAACGAATCCGAAAGGTTACACTTATTAGAACATGATCACGACAGGACTAAAACCTACACCTTGGTATTCAATAACAACCCTCTAGGTACTATAGGACATCGCCTAAAACCTAGACTAAGTCTTACTCGAAAATCAATTCGGTTGGAACAAACACGAATACCTCATAAGATTCCCAAACAATACTTGATCAAATTACATAACACTATTGTTCACAAGGGAACTAATTTTAATTACTAAAGTGTTCCACGGTGTTATCTTCAGTTAATTAGAAGAAATAAACCTAAACTAGCTAAGCCCTAAGTCTTAAACCAAGTAAAAGGGCAAAATCCCAAACAGTGGGCGGGCGGGCGCCTGTCCTAGGGCGAGCGGGCGCTTGAATCAACAGAAGGTTTGGCCGCTAGAAAAAGGGGGTAGGCGGACGCCTGGGCAAGGGCAGGCGGGCGCTCGGCCTGGGTTATGGCCGGGAAGAACAGAGCTGGGTTCTTCAATTCCGACCCAAATTACACCAAAACACAAAATACTCAAACTAAACTCCTTCAACAAGTTCCAAAATGAATCAAAACCACTTATAACTAGGATGGGGACCCAAACACACCATTTATCAACCAAAATCAAGAATCAAACCCAACATTCATAAAATCACCATTTTTGACCAAAACTCAAATAAATTCCAAATAAATTCTAAACTCAACCAAACTTCAAATATAACACATCAAGCACTATATAAACATGATATGAACATTTTATCATAAAAATGGGGGAAAAGTAACTTACTTGGATTTTCTCAAAGTTGATGGATTTCGATTCTTTTTGGCTTCCTACGATCCTATCGACGATCTAAACATGTTTCACGTTTTAAGAAATGAATGATAACAAGAAGAAGATGAAGAAAAAGAAGAGAGAAGGAAAGGAAAGAAAAACTTACCCAATTGCTAGAGAGAGAGGGAGATGGCTGGGAGTGATGGTGAGGAGTGAGGGAGGAGAGGGGAGTAGATGTAGAATTATTCAAAATGTTACACTCTGGCCCCTTCCCCAACTACTAACACAATTACTTACACTCCCTACTAACAATTAAGACTCAACACTTCCACACTAGCCCAAATGACCCAAATAAAATGCTAGGCATAATTATTATGAAACATAAAATGCACACATAAATATTTAAATAAATAATAATTTAAATAAATAAATAAGCAAATAAATAAATAATAATTATTTATTACCAATAAAATAGAGCCTAGTCTTCGGGTCGTGACATTCACTCCCTCTTAAAGAAAATTCGACCCGAATTTTAACGAGACTTACCCGAATGATCAAGTAGCCATTAATACGATAGTTCCGTCATTTCTCAAATTCCTCAATCGTCCATTCTAAACCATTACAAGGTAACCTTAAATAATGTTCACCATACCAGGACCTCTCGCACTTGACTTCCTTCAACCATAACCCCCACTACTAATTAGGATCCAAATTCAAAATCAAGAATCTCAATTGCTCCCAACATAGTTCCCGAGATACCTCAAGTTCATCTTATTCATAACCTTAATTACACTGCAAAAGTGCATTCATAAGCCAAACGCATACTTGATATTACTTCCCAGAAGTTCAC
This sequence comes from Campanula takesimana, assembly GCA_026119855.1. NCBI lineage: Eukaryota > Viridiplantae > Streptophyta > Magnoliopsida > Asterales > Campanulaceae > Campanula > Campanula takesimana. Next base: position 386,211 of record JAOWBW010001100.1, read on the forward strand.
AACCTTAAACCATCTCGAGTTTAATCGACTCTTAAACTACAAAAGCTAAAGAATTTTCATTCCCATAATATTCATCGAGGTGATCATGTCTCTAAGGATTACCATTTTAGTGCTCTCGCTCTAGGTAGCACCTTAAACTAGAGGTGTAATATAAACCCAAAATTTTAATACAACATGTTCACTTAAATCTATGCCATAATATCATCGTCATAACGCTCCAATCCTTGAAAGCCTAAAATAATTACGAATACTCAATAGTCCGAAAATGATCTAAATTTTATCTTCAAGGGATTTCCTTTAACTCCCTTTTTAGTTAACAACCAGTGCTCATATACCCAAGGAAATCGACAAATCTCAAATCCTTAATAGCTAACCCAAGTTAGTCTTTCACGCATACATTATTAACCTAATGATACTTAGGCTCAATAGTACTACCATCATAATAAACCAATTAGCTAGCAACGTTCCAACTGGCCCAATACCAAATCATGATATTCTTTAATTATGCCCAAGTATTGATACTCCACTTCCTTCACATACCCTTGATCCAATTCGGGAAACGCCACCAAGAAGGGATTTAAAACCATAGAACCACTATTTAACCAAAATTTCAAAATGCCTTTAACATAAATCGAGAAATTATTACTCTCCCAAAATGTACTTAGTCCTTTCTAACTTAACACGCTTACCACCATTAATGATCATAACTCCTACAACAAACTCATCATCCATAACAAATCGTACACCTCTCCATACTAATCCATTCCGATGCATTCACGGAGATGTACTAAAAGTGACCATAATTTTCCTTAAGAGATCCTCATTGAATCCTCAACTCCTATAGTCCAACGGTACAATATGGATATTGATCTAAAGATTAGCATTACAACCTTGTACCACAACAATTCAATTTAACCCAAGTTTCCCTTAAACACTAGGTACTATACGGAGGAAAATGAAAATCTTACGAATGATAAATACACCCAACAGATTGACCGAAACTAAATACTCGGATTTCAATTAAGAAAAGATAGGTATAACTCTACCCAAAGGAACGGTCTCAAACAGTTTTAAGAAATTAGAAATGGAGAATACATCAATCCCCCTACGACAATAGACTAAAGCAATAGTAACATCAAAATCTTGTAATAGCAACATGGCTAATCTAGCAGGTGAGACATAACCATACTTAAGCACATCATAAGCACATAAGACTTCATCAGATACCCTAAACTCCTCCATAGGAGTAGACACCTACTATACATAAGTCAAAGACTCAGAAGTAATAAATGCAACTAAATGCACAGAAACACATAGATGCGATGATCCTAAAATGCACGCGCTCGCTCTCACGACGCAATATAATACCTCCTAAAATTTATCCGTTACCTGGTGAGTGCTGATTGATCGTAGTTACTCTGCCCTATACTTTAGGATTCCCCGAAGCATCCCTCTTCTGACCCGGTGAAGTACCGGTTCCTGATCCTGATGATTGAACTTTAAACCTCGGACAATCCTTTATGAAGTGACCCAGTTGACCACAATTAATACATTTTCCTTGCTTCTTCCAACATTTGTCTTCTGAGTGTCCTTTCCTCTGACAGTAACTGCAGACTTTCCCATTTCGTGTCCCCTTATTAGAACCTTGATTTCCTACTGTTGGTTGCCCTTGAAGTTGCCTTCTGAATCGAGTTTGCACTCCAGAATTACCTCTGTTAACCGAATGTTGCTGTTGTGACTTACTCTGCCCTCCTTGCTTACCCGGGTTAACCATCTCAGTCTTCCTTTTGTGTTCCCCAATATCCTGCTCAATCAAGTAGGCTCGATCCACTGCATCCTGAAAAGGTTGAATTCTTTGGGCTAAAAGTTGAGTCCTAATAGCTGTCTTCAAACCCCTATCAATCTCATCGCTTTCTGCTCCTCGGTCCGCACAAGGTATTCACAACACCTGGCTAATTCTGCGAACTTAGCCGAGTACTGTGCTACTGACATCATGCCTTGCTCCAAGCTGAGGAACTCGATCTCTTTCGATTTTGATTCACTAGAGAGATAAAATGATCCTTGAATTTCCTCACGAACTTCTCCCAAGGATATGGTACAAGAGTCGCATCCCAACTGGTCTTCAGTGCCTTCCACCAACGTTCCGCAGCACCAACTAACATATAAGCTGCAACCGAACCCTATCCTTATCAGTACAACCAAAGACCTCATAGATTCTCTCCATCGATTCTATCCATAGCTCGGCCTTCTTCACATCAGGCTCACCGTCGTACTCACTTGGTTTCAACTTTAAGAACTGCTCCAACCCATATCGCGGAGGTGCAACATGTTCCTCTCTCGGCCCTTGGTCATGAATTGATTTCACGGCCGCTTCAAACCTGTCCTGCAACATTGCACGGTTTTCTTCCCTTAGACCATTAAGGTTCTGAGTCCCACTGATGCCTTCACCAGCTCTTCTTCTAGCCATTTAGAACAAATACCTGCATAAAACATCAACCGTTACTCACTCCGAACACAACTACCCTCCTAGGTCGTTCTAGCCACCTATACCGATACTTAGAGCTAAACCATAGCTCTGATACCAACTGTCGCGACCCCGAACCCCGCGGGCCCGAGATCGCGAGCTGGACGTCGACTTAAGACCAAAACTCTAAAATATAGAAGTTAAAAATTTCATTTGATTCCAAAAGATGATAACACAAGGTTTTACAAATCCAAGTTTAAATCAACAAAGTACATCTAACATAAGCTCCACAGCTTATACCCAAAGGAATAAAATATACAATCTTAATGACGTCAATAATGGTAAAACTATCCCCAAAAGGTTATACATTTAAATAATGTAAACCGATCCATAACAACCTGCCCCAAAATCTCATCCTCTCGACGTCCTCCTCGCTCCGCGAATCCTAATCCTTTTTCCTCCTGGGGGGGGGGTTAAGGAAAACAATTTGAAACAAGAAACGGGGTGAGAATAAATCTCAGTAAATTACTAATGCAACTACATGACATGCTAAATGCAATGACCAATAGAAATTAACAATAGACAGATAGAAGCGGAATAATAATCGTCATGCTGTCGAACAGTAACATCCAATAGTCAATCATATAAATAAACATATAACAACAAATGAGAGGCTCCCTATCGCCAACCGTCCCATACCGGTTTGAAATAACGACCAGCTCATCATACAACACATAAAGCTGAAATAAACACTCAAAAGTGGATACATAGCCAAGGTTTCACCCAACTGAAGAACCAAATAAAGGTCGTTGCGTAGCTTCAATAACCAACAATCAACATCTTCATAGCAGCATGAAAGCTCGAAGAGAAACCCCGGTACCGGAACCAATAACCATAAAAGTGTCACAAGGGACAAGGACCATGACACAAAGTCATGCCCGTTAGCTAGATACATTCACAAAGGAACGCTAACTTATCCTTTCCAAGGCCAATCTGGAAAAGGGGTATAGTAAGGGCAAAACAATGGTCAACATTATAATGGACTTGGCTTTGCCATTATAATCCTTCCCATCGCCCGATGCAACAAATATGCCAGCTGGGCTTCCAATTAAATGCTAAGTAATAATAATTTAGCATGAATGAACAACTTAAGGTTCCAAAGTAGGGAACCACACCAATTAATCACCATAAAGATGCAAACGATTACTCATGAAGAGTTCAACAACAACGAACACAAGAAGTTTCTCATAAAAGAGCACAACAACGATAAACAGAATTTCTCATAAAGAGCACAACAACATTGATCATTAAAACAAGATGATTCCAAGACAAGGACCCATACCAAACACATCCTAAAGATGATACTCACAAGTTACTCATAAAGAGCACAACCCAAACGGTTGCTCACAAATAGAACAACGACTATAACCCAAAATTTTCCCAAACGTTTACTCATAAAGATGTACTAGGACTATGAACTCAACCATCTCATCACACCTGGAATTCCAAAGTAGGAAATCAGAATGAATACACCTTAAGGTTAATCAAACCGTAGGTACCCAAATGCCAATTCACGCTTTATCTCCGTTCATAACGAACCCATTCTACACACCCCAAACGAATCCGAAAGGTTACACTTATTAGAACATGATCACGACAGGACTAAAACCTACACCTTGGTATTCAATAACAACCCTCTAGGTACTATAGGACATCGCCTAAAACCTAGACTAAGTCTTACTCGAAAATCAATTCGGTTGGAACAAACACGAATACCTCATAAGATTCCCAAACAATACTTGATCAAATTACATAACACTATTGTTCACAAGGGAACTAATTTTAATTACTAAAGTGTTCCACGGTGTTATCTTCAGTTAATTAGAAGAAATAAACCTAAACTAGCTAAGCCCTAAGTCTTAAACCAAGTAAAAGGGCAAAATCCCAAACAGTGGGCGGGCGGGCGCCTGTCCTAGGGCGAGCGGGCGCTTGAATCAACAGAAGGTTTGGCCGCTAGAAAAAGGGGGTAGGCGGACGCCTGGGCAAGGGCAGGCGGGCGCTCGGCCTGGGTTATGGCCGGGAAGAACAGAGCTGGGTTCTTCAATTCCGACCCAAATTACACCAAAACACAAAATACTCAAACTAAACTCCTTCAACAAGTTCCAAAATGAATCAAAACCACTTATAACTAGGATGGGGACCCAAACACACCATTTATCAACCAAAATCAAGAATCAAACCCAACATTCATAAAATCACCATTTTTGACCAAAACTCAAATAAATTCCAAATAAATTCTAAACTCAACCAAACTTCAAATATAACACATCAAGCACTATAAAAACATGATATGAACATTTTATCATAAAAATGGGGGAAAAGTAACTTACTTGGATTTTCTCAAAGTTGATGGATTTCGATTCTTTTTGGCTTCCTACGATCCTATCGACGATCTAAACATGTTTCACGTTTTAAGAAATGAATGATAACAAGAAGAAGATGAAGAAAAAGAAGAGAGAAGGAAAGGAAAGAAAAACTTACCCAATTGCTAGAGAGAGAGGGAGATGGCTGGGAGTGATGGTGAGGAGTGAGGGAGGAGAGGGGAGTAGATGTAGAATTATTCAAAATGTTACACTCTGGCCCCTTCCCCAACTACTAACACAATTACTTACACTCCCTACTAACAATTAAGACTCAACACTTCCACACTAGCCCAAATGACCCAAATAAAATGCTAGGCATAATTATTATGAAACATAAAATGCACACATAAATATTTAAATAAATAATAATTTAAATAAATAAATAAGTAAATAAATAAATAATAATTATTTATTACCAATAAAATAGAGCCTAGTCTTCGGGTCGTGACATACCAAGTCTGCGCAGGGCGATGATGCTGCGCAGCAAGCTGCTGTTGATCCTCCTGAAGGGGAAAAGGAAGGCGATGTGCGCACAACTGATACAGATAGCAGCAGCACGCACTCATCTACGCATAGGTCTCCTGCTGCTGATCCTATTCATCTCTCTCCCAAACAACCTTCTCCAACGCACTCTCCTCCCAAAGTCTCTCCTCCTCCAGCTCAAGCTATTCCTTCCGTTCCTACAGTATCTACTTCCTCTCTATCTTCCTCCGCTGATCTACGCCAAATTCTCCAGGCTCTCAATACTATTCAAGTCAACCAGGTTGCTGCGCAGTCCCAAATGACTCAGCTCATTACTGCGCAGACAGCTATCCAAGAGCAACTTGATGTGCAGCGTTTAGAGATTGCTGCCATTAAGGGGGAGAATATATCAAAGGCAAGTACCTCCGCCTCCGCCACCGGCCCCTCTGCGCAACGCGTCCCTGATGCACTAGACCAAATGGTCCTGGACTCATTGAAGTCAATAGCAGGGATGCTTGAAAACGTCTGCACCTATACCGCTATCAATGATGGGTTTATAGGACTGCTTAAGCGTCTGCGCAAGAGCTTGGCTGATGGTTTGCATGAAGGGTTTGCAGGGATGGAAGCGATGATGTTGAAGAGATTGGAACAAGGTGGTCCCGGTCCTGCGCATGCCAATACGCTTAATATGGAAAGTGTCAGGGAGTGCATAACTCAAGCGATGACTGATTTCGCTGATGGGTTCAACGCTAGGATGGATCAAGCCATGTTCGATATTCAAGCCAGCGTGAACACTCAGCGCCTCCACACTGACCAAAGACTCGAAGCAACCCAGGCCACCATCATCAGCACTATTGAAGCTGCTGAGCAGTCATATTTCAACCAGATGTTGGGTATGCTTACTTCTTAAACCCTCCTATTTGTTAGAATTGATTGATACCATCACCTATTTATATTTTATGGACTTTAGGACCCTATGTAAGAAGTTTTATAACTTCAATTTTTAGCTTAGTCCATTTTATAGTATAGGCTTAGAACATAGGGCTCGGAGTGAATTGGAATGAAGATCTAAGCAAGTCTATGGACTCTGCGCAGGACTACTCTGCGCAGTACACCACTGCGCAGGTCTCTCCTGCGCAGTATTCTATCTTGCTCAGCTTTTGATACATTCAGATCACCTAACTTAGAAAACGCTTTGAAGATGTACGCTTTTAAGAGTGCTAAGGTGTGCAGAAAAGACAAAATAAGCACACTTAGCAGATCCAACGGTGGAGACGCGCTCAAGAGATATATTTCAAATGAAGACAGCTGTCAACCTTCTAGAAGAAGCTTTTGAATTTGGTCTTCATGCTCAGTCTCCAACGGCTCTATATACCTGCGCACCAATCATATTGTGCCAGGTCATCAACTTTGATCAGAGCCCCAACGGCTATAAAGGACAGCTGCGCACCAATCATATCGTGCCAGCTCATCGTCCTTGCTCAGAGCTCCAACGGCTATATTCAAGCTCTCAGCTATAAATATCCAGCTCATCTTCATTTCCAAGTTGCTAGAGTTTGTGCTTTCTAATATCCTTGAAGTTCTGAAGATTGCTGCTTACTATTCACAGATTCAAGATCAACCTTTAAACCTTCATACCTTCAAACTCCTGCCCAGATCCTAAGCCTTAAATCACCAGAATTCTTCATGCTCTTCATCTCACAGATTAATAGAGCCCAGAATTTCTGAACACACACACACCTCTTGAAGCTTTGATCATTTAGATCTTTCTTCTTGAGATACACCGGTTTTGTCTAGGATTTGTTCTTCATAGATTATAGATCTTTGAGATAGTTGTGTTTCATTGTTGTATCTTGTAACTCTCTCATATAATAAGATCTCCTTTAGAAAATCCAAGACTAACCATCTTGGTAGAGGACGTAGATCTTTCATTGATCGAACCTCTCCAAATAGCTTGTTCTTTTATCTCGCTATTTACTTCCTGCTTAATCATTTCTGAATTACTGCTTTGTTTGATCTTATCAGATTGCTGCTATTGCTGCTGTGTTTGTTATTGCTTGTTGCCTTAGAACATTTTATCCAACTCTTTAAGCCAAAACTTAGCGCGTGCGTTTTATCCTTGCGCAACTTTTTCCTGCGCAGGTGCTGCTTAAAACTTCCGCTGTGCATTTCACACTCTCACTGCGCGCTATACTTAGCTTATTTGAGAACTGTGCGCATAAGCCATTGATTTGCAAAAGGGTTTGAAAAGAATTTTAAAACGCTATTCACCCCCCTCTAGCATTTTTCATACCCTTGTTGCCCCTTTGGGACCAACACCGCCCGTATCCGACCTGAATAGTATTTATATTAGGCTATTTACTATTTTACCCTTACTTTCAATCATTATTACTCCCCTAACCTTTATCTCAAGTGAGCGACTACGAGCGAGAGGTTCAATTAAGTTTTCAAACCCGCCATTACTGCCTAGAGAGAGAGAGAGGGTGACACTGACCTGGGATTGAACAGAGCGACGAATCGACGGCGACGCCGACCTGGGATTGAACAGAGCGACGAATCGACGGCGACGCCGACTTGGGATTGAACAGAGCGACGAATCGACGATCCAGCCTCCAAGGTTACTCCAGCCACCACCGGTTACCCCGCCATCCTAGGTAAGTGTTCGATTTTCATGAATTGTTCTTAGGGTTAGTTCCTTTCCCTTGCCCAACCCTTTGTCGCCACTCGCCACCACCATCTTCCATCGTTCATTTGAAAGAAATGAATTGTTCTTAGAGTTTGTTCGATTTTCATGAATATCTGTTAATGTCATCGGCGGGCGGATACGGGCAGATTCGGATTTGCCCATCGTCGGATACGGACAGAATAGCAAACTATAAAATGGAATGACAAGAGTTTTTGCTGGTGGCACTCTCTCTCATAGCTAGTTTTAGTGCATCATACTTAACTCAGACTGTGATTAGGGATGGCAACCGTAGCTTGTACCGAACCTGTCCGTATCAAAATACTTGGAGTTTTAGAAGACATTTTTGGTCCCAAAATACCTGCTGTTTAACAGTTTTCCATAAAATTTTGATGCAGTTTACCTAAACTACCCTTATTCATTATTAGGTAGTTGTCATTATAAAACATTTAATTGCCTACGTATTTGACATATTTGATATGTATTAAGTTTTTTTCTTAATACGTGTGAGAAGTGCTAAAACTATTAATACTTTTGGACGGATGGAGTAATTAATACTCTCCCCTTGTGCCTCCTTTATAGTGACCACATTTCCGTCCAATTTTTTATGGCCACTTAGGAAACCAGCGGAAATTAATGAACAATCTTCCCATTATGCACAACATAAAAAGTTCTGACTTTTGGTATTCTTTCTTGGATTTCGGTGAGTCATGTGTAAAACCAAGAAAAGGAAAGGTAAATATTGAAATACAAAGTGAAAGAGTATGAAAAACTCATTACTTATTTTTGTGTATCTTTGTGATTCTGATAATAATGATTGTATATAATTAGTTTAGTGTTATTTTAAGATTTAGTTGTAATTATTTAGGAATAGTTTAATTTGGGTTATTTATTATTTGGGCAAATTGTCAATTAGTTACCTGAGTTTGTCTTCAAGTTTCAATTAGTTACCCAGTTTATGTTTCGGTCAATTTAGTTATTGAATTTGTCTTTTTGTATCAATTAGGTGTAAAATTTGTTAGCCCATTAGAAAACTAATGAAAATGGATGAAAAATGTAACAAAGTTCTTTCAAAATTGCAATCATCACCCTAAAGTTTAAATTATTCCATTACACCCCCAAACTATTAAGAGCTATCTTCATTCTAACCAACAACAACAAAGGTCAGTCCACTCTCGCCATTTACAACATTCATCCCCGGCTCCTGCAACCACAACCACCAACCCAAACCCAACGCCACCATCTCTCTCGATCCCAGTCACCACCATGAAGCTTCCAAAAAAACCTCCCCCAACTACCATTTCTCCATTAAACCTCATTTCTCATTTTCCAACTCCTAGCTATTTAACATTTTGATGAACTGAAATTATGAAACAATGGATCCAAACAAAAAGTGAACCCAATCAAGCTCAAAGCTAAAACCCAGCAGAAATCAGAAGTGAAAATTGAAACAAACAACATTCAGGCACTTCCCCATTTTCGAATTCAAACCCAAATTGAAAACGAACCCAGCAACCTCCACCGTCGACATCGCCGGCAAGATGTTTTGCACACACCGACGATTGCCACAAGAACTGCAACTCCCGATTTTACCCAGTTTCTCTGTACAATCGATTGCGAACTCTAAATCACTACTACCCTTCGAAAATAGATCAATCAACGCACACCCAACACACATCAGATTCGTAGTACCCTGTTTTCATCACAAACCCAAATCTGGGTTTCTAAATCGAAAATAGATCAAAAATTGAAACCTAAATCAAAAATCGAAGCCTAAATCAAAAATCAAAGATCGAAACTTAAATAAAATCGAGATCAAAATTAGAAATCAAAATCAAAATCAAAATCAGAAATCGAAATCGAAATCGAAATCAAAATCAAATTGGAACAAACCCAGATTTGCACTTTAGGAGACAAGAGAGAGAAAATCCACCAGAGATGGAGAAAGAGGGAGAGAGAGGTGATATTCGCCAGAGTATATGTTGAGCGCCGGCGTCGGCGCCGGTGTCGGTGTCGGAGAGCGTGGGTGGGTGTGTCGGTTTTTAGAGAGAGTGAGTGTGTGCGAGATATCTCGTTCGAGCGTGAGGGGAGGGAGGAGAGGGGAGGGTTTTGTTTGGGGTGGGTGTAGTTTGGGTAGTTAGGACTTTTATTTAATTGGATTTGACTGGTCAAAGGAACTTAGGGGTGTAATGGAATAATTTAAACTTTAGGGTTGATCATTGCAATTTTGAAAGAACTTTGTTACATTTTCCATCCATTGTCATTAGTTTTCTAATGGGCTAACGGATTTTACACCTAATTGATACAAAAAGACAAATTCGATAACTAAATTGACCGAAACTAAAACTGGGTAACTAATTGAAACTTGACGACAAACTCAGGTAACTAATTGGCAATTTGCCCTTATTATTTTTAGGATTTACTTCACTAACCTACAAATGTTTATCTTTGGTACGTTGTTGTGTATTTTTAGGTGTTTATTTTAGGTGGACTCTCACAAGGAAAGGATGGGATTGGCTCTTGAAGATCTCGCAAGATTGAGAGTAGCGACCAAGAAAGCCTATATAAGTAATCATCTAGCAGCCTTGTAGTGGCGTGGATTCTGAGATTCAAAGAGTGTTATTTTCGTTTTTGTGAGAGAGTCTTTGTTTTCTTGAAGTTCTTATTCATAAAGACTTCAAGTGTTTTAGTGTTTTCATTTATTCTAGAGATCTAGAACATGTTTGATCTTTTCGTTGTTTTGTTTCTTTCATTGTCTTGTATTTTGCAAGACCTTTTTATTAATGAAAGTTTTCCAGCAAGTAATTTCTTGCTGAAGTGTTTTTAATTCTGTGATTAATTATTCCGCTGCATATTTTCTGATTTCTTAACAAGTCAACTGTCTAGACAACTGTCAATACAGTAGTACTCACAGTTGGGTGTTTTCCAGCACAGTCCTAGCCGCCTATTTCTTTCACAAAGTATCTTAAACAAAAAGATTTGTCTTAGTGGTCAAAATAAACAGTACGGATGATTGCGCGAAGTTCTGACTTGAGTATTCCGACTAGAAATTTTTGTTGAAACTAGTTAATTAATTGAATGAATTTAAATGAAAATGGAAAAATTATTGAAAAATAAAGTGAATTAATACAAAGAAAATAAAATTGGTGCTTGACTGATTACGGATGAACGTTTTTCATGTAAAGTAAAGCAGTGTCATATGAGGGATACCAAAATTACTACGGCTACTTGGATTTGTTGACACTCCTCCCGCTTCAGACTGAACTCTTAAGAGAGCTACTATAATTTTGTTTCATTTTGATAAACTTCTCGCACATATACTAATTTTTCTCAAAGATTCCTACTAATTGGTTGAAAAATAATTAGTTGCATAGTTCTGGTTATTACTAGCAGGTTGAGTAGATCATTTTGTAAATGCATGTAATTTTTTTTAGAAGAATCTCAGGTCACTTCTTGAGTTCTTAAATCGGCTTAGGTTGCAATTTTCTGTGTGCCATGTAAATTGGTTTAGCTTCACAAGTAGATAGCAATTTACTAACCTTACAAAGTGAAATGAGGAAAAGAACTATTTTGCCAAACTTTGTTTCTCAATCTCTGTGTCTTATGCACATTGCTGACTTCACTATCCAAGTGAAATCCTTGATTTTCATCCCCTTAGCTTCATGAAAGACTAGTTTTTCTTCAACAAAATTACATACTTATTTCATTAAGAAAGTCGGCTCAGAACCGATAAAGTGTTGGTACATATTTCTAGCATTTCCATGCGCAAATTTAACTACTTGCCTATCTACTTTGATAATATTAAACGTGTTACAATTGGTTGACAAAAGAGTAATGTCCGAAATGATAGCTTCGAGGTTGATCCTCTGGTTTGTTGGATGTTTGATGTAGTCTAAGGCTTGAGTCGAATCGGTGAGGATAATGATGTTGGTGTAGTTGTTGTAGACTGCCCATTCTAGGTCTTTCTATATTGCGAGGAATTCAGCCTGAAGGGTGGGGGTAGCAATCTTACAAGAAATGCTTATTAATGCTAGACGTCTGATTCTTGGATCCCAAAGCTCCCATCCTAGACTGGACCATCTTGCATTCTTCTTCCGAGATCCGTCAGTGATCAGAACTTGTGAAGTAACAATGTTTGAATTTTTTTTTAGATATTTCTCAGGAGACAGTAAAAAAATTCGTGTAAGTTATTGTGGGATAGAAGAGTATACTATTTACTCCCTCCGTCCCAAAACAACTTGCACCATTTTTGAAATGCACGGGAATTAATAAAATGTGTAAGAAAAGTGGGTGGTGTGAGTGGGAAGGAGAGAGAAAGTGGGGTAGAAAATAGTAAGTGGATAGTTGTTGTGAGTGGAGAGGAGAGAGAAGTAGTGGGAATCTTTTCCATTTTGGGAAAGTGGGACTTACCAATGGGACACCCAAAAGGGAAATATGTGCAAGGTATTTTGAGACGGAGGGAGTATATGTATGTTCAATAAAGGGTTAATGACAATTTAGGGCCTGAACTCCAGGGGGTACGTCTAAAAAGGGCCTGGGTTTTTTTTTCCGCTAGATCAGGGCTCAATATCTAAATTTTTCGGCAGTTAAGGGCTTTTTGACGGAAATTGTTAGAAAAGTCAGTTAAGTGCCATGTGCATGGCACGTGATCGACTAAATGGATGAAATTGAAATGAAAATTTGTCAAAAAGGGTCAAACTGTAAATTTTAAAATTTGAAGGGTTAAATCCAAAAAAAAACCCTACCCCTCCTCTCCCCCTTTGACGACGCATTTCTCACTCTCCGTTGATTAATCGGAACAGAGCAGCGATGGGATTTTTGACTAGGTCAACGGAAATTTTGGTCCAGAGACGGTGAATGAAGCTTCCGGCAACTGATTTAAACGGAGTGTTCGAGGGAACTTAGTGGAATAACCTCAAATTCAAAACGAAGCCTTAAATTGTGGGCGCCGGAAGTCGAGAAGCTTCTCCAAAATCGATTTGGCAGGCAGGGGAGAGCAAAGCCAACAACAATGGCAAGTGCCGCTCAAATTCCGACGAGATTCGGCCATGAGTTACGAGCATGTCTTCGTTGCAGGCTTGTCAAAACCTACGATCAGGCTTTCCCTTTTGTTCCCCCTAAATTTCCAGTACTCCATTGTTGTTCTAGAAATTCATCTTTACCCTATTTATTTTGCCCGAATGCACTCTCTTTGATCGTATTGTTAGGTTCTTCTATTCTCTTTTTTTCGTGTAATTTGTTGGAAAATTCTTGTTTGTTTGTTCGTTAATTGCACTTACAGTTTAGGGAATCAGGATGCGAGAATTGCCCCTTCTTTAAGATGGATGAAGATAATGAGCGGGTTGTAGATTGCACCACCACCAATTTTACGTCTAAGTGTAACTTCTTCTTTTTTTTTTTTTTAACCTCAAATCTAACTTCTTACAAAGTCGAAAATGAATACTTGGGTTTGATGGAATTTTAAGAACTTTCCCGTATGGTTTTTGTAAAATCTCTCCTAGTGAACCAAATTCAAGCAGTACATTATTATCGGACCAGGTGCCCGCCCAAGTGCCCAACACAAGAAATTCTCCACCACGCTTTCATTTAGTTCACGTTATTGTTGTAGGGTCGGTGGGTTGAGTCCAGATCTCCTGTGCCCCTCCATGTGCCTGTGCCCCTCTAATCCCAATCGTTTATGTTGATATTATCTAAACATGTAAACGGTTCAGATTAGAGGGGCACATGGAGGGGCACAGGAGATCTGGACTCTTCTTTAATCTAGCACACGACTCCTAGTCATGGAGGAGAGAGAAATGGTAAGGGAATAGGAACAAATAAAAATGTGACAATGTCACTTCTATTAGTTATCTTTTTGGCATAATTCCACAAGGCCCCTTCTCCCAGATCATTATTCCATAAAAGTCCACCTGAGATTCAAAAGTCCACCTCCACCCATTGTCCAAATCAAAATTCCATAAAAGCCCAAAAACCCATCACACACTACTCAGATCAGGCTGCCCCCAAGCCCAATGCCCAGGCCGGATGTCCCGACCCGCCCACCCGCCCCGGATCCAGAACTCAATGCCAGCCACCCCTTTTAATTAAAAGCAAAAATGTTGTTCCCAGGTTTCGAACCTAGGTCTTTTACAATAACAACCATGTCTTTACCACTAAGCCAATGCATTGCTTGTTTCTAATTTTGCAATATTTATTATTACTAACTGAAATCTGGGCGAAACTAAATTACAAAACTTGAGATTTTACAATTAATTAATGAAAAACTTGAATATTCACAAAAACAAAATTTTTTTAATATATGTTAGAATATTAAAAACATGATTTAAGAATATAAAATATCTAAAGCTTTTTATTAAAAAAATATGAAAGACCTAAAAATAAATTAAATTATATTTGCGAAAATACATTATTTCATAATATTTTATAAGTTTTTAATTATCACCCTTCTGTTAAGGCATTTATTTACATAAATGACACCAACTAAGTCTATTATATAATGAAAATATGAGAATTATAAGAAAATAAACTAAATAACTCTTATACCTTAAATATAAGAGTAATTCTAGTCTTATATTTTAGGTATATAATTTCTTTAAAAAATGGGGATTTAATGTGAGAAAATTACTCTCATATCTAAAGTATAAGAGAAGAACTAGTCTTATACTTTCGGTATAAGAGTTAATATTAAAAATATATTAGAACAACTTGATTAATGTTTCACAACATTTAATAATAGAAGTATCATTCTTGCCAAAATAAATGTCAGCAATTAAAACTTTCCAATCAATTAATGAAATTCTTGTTATTCACAAAAACATTAAATTTGTAAAATAAATATCATTTTACATTAAAAAACATGATTAATTAGGTCTTATAATTTGTATCAAAGTCTTGTAAATTCTTATTAAACATGTAAATTGTCTCATATCAGACTCATGAGAGCCATTTACAAAGGTCTCATATCCGACTCATGAGTCTCTTAAATGTCTCATAAGTGATTTTTTAAGTCTTATAATTTGTATCAAAGTCTTGTAAATTCTTATGAGACATGTAAATTGTCTCATACCAGACTCATAAGTCTATTTACAAAGGTCTCATACCAGACCCATGAGTCTCTCAAAGGTCTCATAAGTGCATTTTTTTAGGTCTTATAATTTCTATCAAAGTCTTGTAAATTCTTATGAGACATGTAAAAAAGTCTCATATAAGACTTATGAGGGTCTATTTACAAGGTCTCATAGCAGACTCATGAGTCTCTCAAAGGTCTCATAAGTGTATTTTTTAGGTCTTATAATTTGTATCAAAGTCTTTGTAAATTCTTATGAGACATGTAAAAATGTCTCATATAAGACTTATGAGGGTCTATTTACAAGGTCTCATAGCAGACTCATGAGTCTCTCAAAAGGTTTTATAAGTGCAAATAATGACAATTTGGTAATAAGGACTTAAATAGTGTCATTTTATATAAATAGTTTACTGGAGGGTGCTAGTAAAAAAAAATTAAAATTAAAATTCGATATTGCACAAAATTATAATTTAATTTATCTTTGGGTCTTTTATATTTTTTTTCTAATAAAATATTTAAATACTTTATATATTTTTTTTTTTAAATCTTGTTTTTCGTTTTTTTTTTTTTTAAACAAAAGTTGATGTTTTGGGAATAATCAAAATTTTATAAATTGATTTAGAATCTTGTTTTTTCTTCACTTAGTTTCATTTAGGCCAATAGTAATAGAATATATTGCAAATATCAAACAGTAGGCTGGTGTAGTGGTTAAGTTGTTAGTTTTCACAATAAGTCATGGGTTCAATTCCCATACCCAACATTTTAATTTTGCATCCAAACAGTGAGCTGGGCTGGGCATGGGCGGGCTGGGCATGGGCGGGCGGGCATGGGCATGGGCGGGCTGGGTATGGGCGGGCTGGGCTGGGCAGGGCATGGGCAGGGCTGGGGCGGGTTGTGGGCTGTGGTGGGTTTAAATGGGATTTTGATCTGACCTTGGGTTTTTATGGCATTTGGATCTCACCCAGGGGGCCTAGAGTCCAAAGCCCTATCTTTTTTCTAAAAAAATAAATTACAATGGTTATATAAAGTAAATAAAACTTAATAAATTAAATATATGATCTCCACTATTAATATATAGTATAATTTTCACTCTATAAAAAGAGATCCAATTCTATATGGTTTACATAATTTTTAAAATAATAAATTATTCTATATTTAACTAATTTTAACAAAAAGTATGAAAGAAAAAGTAAAGACTTTATATTCATGAACGTAGGTAACATTATTTTGAGTTGTGGTTATTGATGATTGATGATGCGGTGGTGATATGGAGGAGAGAGGGATCTCATGACTCTCATTTTAATAGTCACTCCGTGGATTGCTATTCCTTAGCCCACCTAATCTCTCTAATTTTACTTTTCATACTAATAAGACTCCCTCCGTTCCAAAATGGTCTTCACGTTTGACTATTCAAACTTTTTAATGATATGAACTCTTGCTTCACTAGTCATGTTTTGCTTAGGCACTTTTAAGCCCAAATTGTAGAAATAGGAAGAACTTTTTGGGATAATGAAAAATGTCAAATGAGAAGATCATTGGGGACGGAGGGAGTATTTATTATTATATATTTTCTCAATCTTCATGTGCAGAACTGATGCATTATTTTTAGTGAAACAGAGGGAGTATAAAGCATCTTGTTTTGATTGTAGAATCCATCCAACATGATGAAGATACATCTTTTTATGAGAAAAGGACCATTGAAGTTAAATGAAGAGGGAGGGATGTCTTGTTTTCACATACAACCCACCGGCGTTCAGATCTCCTGTGCCCTTCTATGTGCCACTCCCTGTGCCCCTCTAATCTGGACCGTTTACATGCTTGGATAATATCAACATAAACGATTGAGATTAGAGGGGCACAGGAGATCTGGACTTATATAGGAGATCTGGACTCATAGAAGCAAAAGTTATCCATGACTCTATGGTGCAACAGACGAGGGAGTACATGAAATATAACTTATGCAAGAATAACAATAAATGAACACAAGATGTTAACTCAATTCATCAACCCAATTAACCTGACAAAGTCCTCCTGGCCTATTTCGTTGAGCGCTTGTAATAATATTACTCCCTCTGTCCCTAGATGAGTATCAATTTTCAAAAAATCTTTGTCTCAAAATGAGTGTCTTTTTTTTAACATAACTTTGTCCCTAAATGTTTTCTGTTCGAATTTTTTTTCACCGGTCTTTTTATACGGGCAAAACTAAATGTTTGGAAAGAAGATTACAAGATTATATATGAATCTTTGCCAACAAATTGTACAAAGAGTTGAGATTTTAGATGTCCCTTAAAATAAAATTTAGACACTCATTTAGGGACAGAGATAGTAATAGATAAAATTGCATGCATACCTTCTCTTTACATCATTACGCTCAACTGGCGTCTTCAAAGGATTGGATACGCACCGGTATGACCGAATTGATAGTAGGCATTGGCTATACAATCCTTATAGAATTGTGCGTTTGGCTTGGCATACGCAAAGTCAAATGGCCCTTAAGCTACATCAGTAAAGCCAAGACTAGTACTAGTTTTTGAATCTGTTGTTTCTTCATTCTCTTAGTCATATTAGTATGTTTGTGTGTATTTTTCAGCTACTCACTTAGAATGTCTTCTTATAAAACCTTTTCAGTAGTAGTAGTGTTAAAAAGCGCTACCCGGAATTTTTGTAATAACTAGAACTTGTTTGCCGCACGATGACATTTTAGAAATAATCAGGACTTGTTTTAAAACGCACCGTGACAGTTTTGAAAATAATCGAACTTATTAACACACACTATCACTCTTTAACACTATCAGTAGCACTCTCTTTACAGTACTGATAGATTTTAACACTACTGAAAGCACATTCTAAGTGAGATGTTAATACACACACATATAACTAAAAGAATGGAGAAAAGTTCGAAACTAGTACTTCCTCTGTTGAAGCTTGATTGATGCCTTCTCTAACACCTTAAGGTTTTAGAGGAGTTGGTTACTTAACATGGTATCAGAGCTCTGGTTATCGCAAGGTCATGGAGGGAGTGTTGAAGCTTGATATACATTACGTAGGTGCCCTCTCTAACACTTTAAGGTTTTAGAGAAGTTGGTTACTTAACATCCTCCGTCATTGACTAAGGTTCACACCTAAAGTTTGCATGCTTATTAAAGATAAAACTAAAAAGTAGGTAAAAAGTCACGCGGGTTAAGGGTATAATTGTTCAAAACACTATAATAATGCATGTGCAAGTGGGTAAAAAATAAGTTAGTGAAGTATAGGTTTTTCTTGTAATTATTCAAAAAGTAGTGGACATATATGTCCAAAACACTATTCACTTATTGCCATTTTAAGAATAAAGCAAATTGTGAACCTTAGTTTGAGACGTACCCAAAAAAAGTGTTAACTACTTTAGTCTGAGACAGAGGGAGAACTAATCTCGGCATTTACTTGTGTTCTTGGGGGCCATTTTCACTTTGCAGACGCCGATTACGCGCAATGCTATAAAGAGTGAAAGCCAAATCATAGCCGTCGTGTGAATGCTTTTGCTGACCGGTGAATAATGGTCTACTTGCAAATGTGAGATCATGAACTTTCATAACCTCTTTCACCATTTTTGATGACGAAGGGTTGGCACAATACAATACGAAGATTTAAGGACATTACAAGAAAATGGGAAGAGCCAAAAATAAAAAGGGATTTGCTAAATGAATTGATCATCTTCAGAAAAGTTTATGAGCTTTATATAGAAAAGTTTAAATATGTAGGGCAAGGAATATGCGCTGCCAGTTGTATAAGATATTTACAGTATATTTTTACCTCAGTTCAATGAATTCAGACGCTTTTGTTTTCAAGCCCATCTTTGTTTGAACTATACTCTCCCAAACGAATGACTACTTGTTTTAGTTTCGGACGGACGTTCTATACTAACCGCTACTTACTTAAAATATGTTTAATTTTCTCTAGCCTACATATTCACAATAACTATCCACTTATTATTTCATACTTTATTTTCTCTTTCCTTTTCACTCACAACACTTACTTTTCTAATATATTGAGCATTCATTTTTTATAGTCATTAGTTTAGGATGGAGAGAGTATAATTTTCAAGGAAAAATATAATATAGTTCTGTAAATAAATGAATATTTATATTCTAGTAAATTAATAAAGGGACTATAAACTATTCAAGTCTTTAATTATTATTTTTAAAGAAATTGAGAATGAACACGCATTTGAAGATTTATTAATAACTTTACATTCTTTATTTAGTTTGAGAATAATACTCTCTCTATCTCACTCGAAATAAGATTCTGGGTCAAGTTAAATACACTTTGACCAATAATTTGAAGAACAATAATGATGCTAATAAAAATTTGAAAATATTGTCATATCACGATTAAGAATAAACTCAATAACTATTTTTAAATTTTAACTAAATATTATTTTTTTTTCAAATTATTGGTCGAAGTATAGCTAAGTTGACTAAAAATCTTATTTCGAGTAGAACGGAGGGAGTAAGCTACAATACTAAGAGTGCTATACTTCTCATATATCTAACTAGATTAACGCCCATGCATCGGTTTCTTTGAGATTGTTATGAATTTTACTTTCAATAGCATGTTACTTGTTACAATGTCTTCATCATTTTATAAATTTATCTATTAAATAAAATAAAATAAAATTATGTACTCTCATTGATTCAGCTCAACAGTGAATTCATTACACAAAAATATTGAATAAAAAGAATTTATAAATTTTAATCAATTCATCTAAGAACGGTAAAAAAAATAATGATTTAGTTGGAATTTTTTAATGCAAGATTATATATAATAATATTAATGTTTTATAGGGAAAATAATTATTTATTTTTCACCTAGAGGATAAGATAAAAAAAACATAGTTGCCAAGGCTCCTCCTAATTTTTTAATGGAATTACACACTAATTATTATAGGCATACATTCTATTTAATTATATTCAGAGATTTGTTTTAGATAAATATTTTTGGAATAAATAACATAATTGTTCAACTATTTCAATCAAATTATTAAAAAATCAAAGCAAACATCAATTTTTAATTCCACATTTTCAAGCCATTTTTTGACTATTTTCTCGTCGTAGTTTTAGCTTTTCTAATAGTGGTAACATTTTTATATTCTTAGCAATTAATATTTTAATCATGAATCTTAACTACATCAAAATACTACCACCAATTATTATATGCAACGAATGTGTTGGCATTTAAATCAGTTAAATTGAATATTTAAGAAATTTTAAAATGACTATTTTTAGTGTGTGGAATTGTGTTTATTAGGGTATGTAAATAACTTTGGATTGAATAATTAAAATAAATAATGGGGAGGGAGAAATTTTAAAAGACCAATAATTAATGCAGGTAGTAATAAATTAATTAGTTGTAACTTAATTAATTGACTTAATAAATGATTGCCGATGTCAGCAAGTGGTTTTGGAGGGAAAATTTTGCACCAGAAGCCGCCATGTGGCATTGCTGATGTCAACGACTTATGTTTTAGTAATAGTATATAGATGATTTTGAAACATGTCGCTTCAAATTTTAAGTTACCACCTCTACCATAAACAAATATAATATTCTAAGTTTCTAAGATAGATAGTAAATATATTTATGTGCATGCTCAAATAAATTACCTAAAATTCTCCCTCAAAACAAAATTACCTAAAAATTATCATTTTACAAATACTGAGGAGTGAGTGGAAGAATTTAAAGATTTTTTTTGGTATAGATATTGTAAAATCTCTCCTAGTGAACCAAATTCGACCCGTACGTTATTGGGTTAGGTGCCAAACTATATACTGCAGCTTACATCAAGTTGTAGTGCAAACCTTTGTAGGGTCGTCGGTTGCATGTGAATACTGTATGTGATGACATCCCTCTTTATGTGAATTCAATGGTCTTTTTCAATCACCTTAAAAATATCTACCTACAAGTTGTGGATTCAACATTACAATAATAATAATAAATAAAAAAAAAAGTAAATTATTTATGCAAACAATCAAGTAAAAACAACAATAGAACACAAGAAATTGTTAATGCAGTTCGTGTAGGGTTTATGGGTGAAAATGGCAGCGATTGAAAGGTTTCTAATGGAGGAACAGCGGGAAGTGGTGGAAATAGAGACACGGCTATTGACACTCCCCACAACGGTGAGTGTTTCGTTATGTCCCAGAAAGATAGTCTCATTTTGACTTTTATAAGTAAAAAAAAAATAAACTTTGACCAAACATTGGTGTCAATTTAATGATCACAATAAAATTATAAAAATTATTATTAATAAATTACTTAATGATTTATCAATTACAAATTTTAGAATTTCACTAGAATGATTAGATTGTCACCAAAGGTTGGTCAAAGTTCATTTTTGTTGACCATAAAAAATCAAAATGTGACTATCTTTTTGGGACAGAGGTAGTAGAACACTAGATAAATGCTAATGCGAGTGATATTCCCACGTAAACTTTGTGAAATACTCACTCCGTCCCAAAATGATCTTCACATTTGACTATTCAAACTTTTTAAGGATATGAACACTTACTTCACAAGCCATGGTTAGTTAATAAACTTTTAATCCTAAACATAGAAAGTGAAGAACTTTTTGGCACAATGAGAAATGGCAAATGAGAAAATTATTTTGGGATGGAGGGAGTATTGTAGAATACAATATTGTCCATGTTTCTTCGAGTAGCAATTGTTGGGGTGTCAACCCAAGTCCCACATTGGCAATTGAATGAAGAATTGTCTAGCATATAAAGATGTCCACACACTTCATTAGTATGAGGCATTTTGGGAGATGACCCAAAAAACAAATCCGTGCGGGCTGGTCCCAAAGCGGACAATATCATACTAATGTGGAGTGGTGGGGGTGGTCGCGGTCCCAACAACTGGTATCAGAACCTGGTTGGTTGATGGGCCCGACGCGCAGTGGACCGCGTGCGAGATGTGTGGGGATGTGTGGGATTCTCCTATGTGTGATCTCGCGGATGGAGCCTTGTGTCGAAAGTCTTCTTGATACGATGATCAAGAGGCGTGTCTTGCTAGTGGAGAGCAGCGGTACAAGTTTTGAGGAAAACACAAGAGGTGTTGAAGACGACCGATGACGATGAGACAGAAAGTGGAGATCATGGAAGATGCAAGATTGAAGATGACAACGATGCGGTAGAATTTTAGTCAAGGGGAGATTTGTTGGGATTTTGGCTCAAATTCTAATCCAAATTGGATTGTGAAAATCATGCGTAGGAATTTATTTCCTAATTGGACATGAAGTGAGAAGATTGTTTCCTAATGCAAGTAGGAGTTGAATTTGTGAGTCCTTATGGGTGTAGGACAATGATTCCTTATTGTATAGGAAAGGGTTTTATTTGAAGCCTTTATAAAGGGTGTGAGGGCTATTATTTTGTGTGTGCCTTGGTGGTGCCAAGAGGGACTTCCCTTAGGGAGAGTGTGAGGAAGAGGGGATTAGTGGGTGTGCCTCCCCTATACAAATAGGCTTCACCAATATGGGGTTCTTTTTTTTTTTTTTTTGGTTCTTTGTGTGTGTATTTTTAAGAATGTTGAGAATGAGAGATACCTCCATTCTTGTAATGCCAATTTGAGAGAGTAGTGAGTCTTTGCGAGTTTCTTGAAGAAAACTCGTCATCTTGTAATTCCATGATATTATAGTGAAAAGTTGATCGGTGTGGACGTAGCCCATTGATGTTGGGGTGAACCACGTTAAATCTTGTGTCTTGTTCTTGTTTTGTGTGCGTGGGTATTTTGTTATCTCTTATTGCGATTTCTCTTGTTGGTGAGCGATCCCAACAACTGGTATCAGAGCCCAGGTTGGTTGATGGGCCCGACGCGCAGTAGACCGCGTGCGAGATGTGTGGGGATGTGTGGGATTCTCCTATGTGCGATCTCGCGAAAAAGACTCTTGTGTCGAAAGTCTTCTCGATAAAGGTGATCGGGCGGCGTGTCCTGCAGATGGTGTTAGCGGCAGTACATAGGGATGGCCAAAACCGGTTCCGGGCCCGGTTCCGGTTCGGCAAAAGGGTGACCCTGAACCGGCCCGCGCTTACCCCGGTTCCGGTTTGGCACAATCCGGTTCCTGTTCGGTCCGGTTCCGGTACGGTTCCGGTCCTCCCCTTTAAATTATTGAAAAACAAGGGATTTTCGGTCCGGTTCCGGTTCGGCATATATGTGACCCTGAACCGGCCCGGATGCCTTGCGGTTCCGGTTCGCCCGGTTCCGGTTTCCTCCCCGGTTTGTTCTGGTTCCGGGCTTTTCCGGTCCGGTTTGGCCATCCCTAGCGGTACAAGTTTCGTTGGAGGTACTTGAGTTGAGGGGAGGTTTGTTGGGGTGTCAACCGAAGTCCCACATTGGCAATTAAATGAAGAATTGTCTAGTATATAAAGGTGTCCACACACTTCATTAGTATGAGGCCTTTTGGGAGATGACCCAAAAAACAAATCCGTGCGGGCTGGGCCCAAAACGGACAATATCATTCTAATGTGGAATGGTGGGGGTGGTCGCGGTCCCAACAGCAATCCTTTCGGTACTTTTGGAAACTTTTATTTATTTACAAAAACAAAAAAGTTTGGGCTGCTCCATTGGAGTATATTTTTAATTGAGTTTGCATTAGTAAAACTTTTAAAACTATTCTTCGATAAAGATGATACTCACTCTGTCTCAGAAAGATAGTCTCATTTTGATTTTTTATGTTCAATAAAAATGAACTTTGACCATATCATTGGTGATAATTTAATCAGTTTAGTGATATTCTAAAATTTATAATTGATAAATAATTAATATCAATAACAATGTTTAGAATTTCATTGTTATCATTAAATTGACAATAATGTTTGGTCAAACTTTATTTTTGTTGACCATAAAAAGTCAAATTGAAACTATCTTTCTGAGATAAAGGGAGTATTTCGATCGGGTTTTGTGGAATAATTGATTTGTGAATCTACTGTTTTGTGATAGTTCACCACTTTGAATCTTTATGCGTTTTATGGAATGTGTCAAAATTATCATAGTTTTGTTTAATCAAGTACCTACTGAATTTAATTCTTTTGTGGTAATTTTTGTTTTAGTTACTACTCTGATTTACTTGGAGTCTCTTTTCTCCCTTATAAATAGATAGATTGACTTCATGTTTCTTTCTTGGTACTCGATACTTCATGGGCATTATCGGATTGAAGTTTAGTTGCAGTTCCTATCAAAATACTCCATCTTTCCCGGAATAAATGTCGCCGTTTTTCGTACGTTTGTACGGAAAAACTTTGAGCAATAATTTTAATTTTAAGTTAATGTAATCATTCTAATGAAAATTTAAAAATTTGTATTGATAATATTTATATTGGTGTATCAATACCAAGTTTTACAATTTTATTAGGATAATTAAATCAACCTTAACTTCTTGCTCAAAGTTTCTTCGTACTAACATCCGAAAAACGACGACATTTATTTCGGGACATAAGGAATAATAATTAATCACTTCAATCTTAAGATAACAGGTTAATCTCTCAGGTTATCCTCAGGTTATGTATTACGAAAACATTCTTTAAAAGGTTAGCCTCAGATTACCCTACCCAGCTAATTATCTACAAAAGCAAAATATTTTTTTTTTAAAAAAGAACAGGGCTATCTTTCACATGAATTAATAGTCATCATGGAAAAGTAGGAGTGAAAAGGAGTGGACCTTACTTGGGGTGGTGGAGAAAATTAAAGAAGCGGTACGTAGGGTCTTATACCACAACTAAAAAGCTTTGAAAATGAGTTTATTGCAAAATTGACACGCGTACTTGCAGTTTTTATCAATTTGACTTGCAAACTTTGGAAACATCAAATGTGTGTTGCGTACTTAATGTTTTGAAAATTTTGATACCACTTTTTTAACACCAGTTAAAATCATAACGGAACACTCCCCAAAAAAAAAAGACAGAGCGACGAATGTGTTGAAGAAGAGGGTTTGGATGGAGGTCGGTGGAAATAGGAAGATGGAGGGGGCCGTCGCCAGAGAAAAATTCCGGCCTACTAGGATGCGGCGGCTGGGTGAATTAGGAACCTAGGGTTTTTATCTTTGGGAAGGGAAATAGTTTAATAGTTAACAATTTCACCCCTAAAAGTTAATAAAATAACGCATGTTAAAAAAAACATGTATTTGGAATATCCTCAAATACCATTGAGGATATTCAACTGTATCAGAGAGCTTTGGAAGTAGTGTACTCTTTCCGTTCTAAAGAAATCGCAACATTTTGCCATTTAGGGTATTTCACAAAAGTTGTAACAATCCAAAAATTGAAGTTTTTTATTACTTGGAAAAACTGCAAATATAGTACCTGAACTATTGGGGTTATTTTGGATTTGGTACCTGGACTCTCATTTATTGCACCCGTCATACCCAAACTCTAATTTTTACTGTATCCGTCATACCTACCACTAACGACATCCATTTTTCTCAGTTAAGTCATCATGTGACCATACACGTGATCAATTTTGCAGGGGTAAAATAGGAAACATATGTAAAGAGAATATCTCCACCCTTTCTCCTTCATCTTCTACCCTTCTCCTTCATCTTCTTCACCTTTCAATGGCTACTCCCTCCACCCAATACCATCCTTAGCCTGGTTCCTAATGGAAAGCCCCACAATCTGGCTCACCCTCCTCTTCCCCTCCGGCCAACACAAATCCAACCAAAATCTGACTAATCTGATTTGAAAATCAAAATCACCCATAACGTACACTACAGCCTTCTCACTCCACTTCTATTTCTACTTCTACTTCTACTTCCTTTTCATTACATCTCGCTCTCTCTCTCGATTTTATAGATTGGTTCAATTTCAAAGAAACCATTACCCCAATTTATTTCTCGATTGAATTTCCAGAAACCCTTTTCCCCAAATCCATTCAATTTCCAGAAACCCTTTCCCCCCGGTTCCATTTTTTCCACTCAATTATCTAGCTGCGATGAAGACTAATGTAAAGAACTTCAAGGCTCGCCTGCTAATCCGATTCCCCCGTCGCTGGCGATCAATTAACCAAAATGGGTGTGGGATTCATCGTCGGTGTTCTCGGAGTTCTTATCCTTTCCCACGCAGCCTACGCTACCGTTCAGTGTACCCCTCCACTCCACATCTCATTATCTTTAGCTACTCCTCTTTTTTCTGCGATTTCATAAAATTAATCAATTTTGCAGATAGGACTTTGCTCAAGATTACAGAGGGAGAGTTTCTGGACCTCCATTGAACGTAATATTTTCTATTTTTATTTGTATATATTATTTACAGATTCTTTAGATTTCTGTAATTGATTTGGATTTAATGGGATCTGGGTTTTGTTTTTGGGAAATTCAGGTTGTATTGGAGTTGATTGTAGGATTGATTTTGAGCATGTGGGCTGGACATACTGTGCCCGGAAAGTTCCTTTCGATACTCCCAGAACGCCGACGATGAATCCGACACCCATTTTGTCTTCCTATTTTACCCCTGTAAAATTGATCACGTGTATGGTCACATGATAACTTAACTGAGAAAAATGGATGTCGTTAGTGGTAGGTATGACGGATACAGTAAAAATTAGAGTTTGGGTATGACGGGTGCAAAAAATGAGAGTCCAGGTACCAAATCCAAAATAACCCCAATAGTCCAGGTACTATATTTGC
Source organism: Campanula takesimana (assembly GCA_026119855.1). NCBI lineage: Eukaryota > Viridiplantae > Streptophyta > Magnoliopsida > Asterales > Campanulaceae > Campanula > Campanula takesimana. The sequence continues at coordinate 412,959 of JAOWBW010001100.1, forward strand.
AGTTTTTCCTTATTACTTTTATAATCCTTCACTCATTCTCTCTCTTTCTCACAACCACTCATTATTCTCCACTCATTCTCTTTCCATCCCCACTAATTCTCTCTCTTCCTCTCTACCTTTCATTTTTAATATAATATTATATCCTTAATTTTCCAACTTAAAAGTAAATGTTTCAACTTTTCTGGAACGGAGGGAGTAGTAGTTTTGAGCAAAGATGTTAGTGAGATGGAGGAGTGAAAAGAGCAAGTTCAATGTATTCAAATTGCAGTTTCAAGCAACTAAGGTAAAGTAGACATGCCCAAACGGTTCCGGTTCCCGGAAAACCGGAACCATATTCGAACTGAACCGTCCTAATCCGGTTCCCGGATCTCGGTTCTATCCGGCGGTTCCGACGGTTAACCCTTTTTTTTGCAGTTTAGTCCAAATCCGTTAGAAAAGTAACTGCTTCGAGCTAAAAAGATATAAAACTAGTTGATTTTTTTTTAGCCAAATTAAGTTATTTTTTAATAAATTTGGTTAGTTTATTATCAAGCATGTAATAAAAAAAATATTTTAAAAAGAGGGTGGTACCCTAGTAATTTTATTAATATAATTAAAAATATTACAATCAGGTAAGTGTTTTTCTCTATTTTTTTGTTACCTGAAATCTTCCAAAAAGAAGGTCAAAATTGGTCAAATCTGACCAAAAAGTTAAATACAACCGTTACTAACAGATATATTCCTCCATGCGCCTAACGGCTATTAACGGGAAGGAAGGAGGGGGGCAACCAATGGCTAGTTTGAATCTAGTGACCGTTGGAACCGTTCGGTTCCACGGTTCCGGTTCTCGGTTCCGTAACCGTCGGTTCCACGGTTCCATTAACCTTGGACCCGTATTCGAACCGGCTATACACTGTTCCCGATTCCGTTCGGTTCTCGGTTCCGACGGTTTTCGGTTCTATCCGGTTCCCGGATCCGGTTTTACCCGCCGGTTCCACCGGTTTATAATATAGCCAAATGGGATTTAGCACTTTAATTAAAAAAAAAAAAAACTTTGGGAATAAGCAGCTACGTACCGACAGACTGATTATAAGGTCCAGTTTGTTTCGGTTCTACATGTAACTGAAAAGTTAATACTAAATGTAATATGGAGATTGGAGAGTAACTCAGAAAGAATACCTTGCCCACTTATTTGCCTCCCAATTGGATATCCTGGAAGGAAACTGTTCATGGGAAAAATCCAATACTCCCTCCCACCGTCCCATTTTAAGAGTAAAAAAATGGGTGGATTCAAGAATTAAAGAAAAGGTGATGTGTTGTGAGTGTTGATAGTTGGGTGAGAGAGAGAAAGTGGGGCAAAGAAGAGATAGTGGATACTCCCTCTGTCCCAAACTAAGGTTCTTACTTTCCTTTTTGGTTTGTCCTAGACTAAGGTTCTTAGTTGCTTTATTACTTAAAATGGACCATGGGACCCACTTGTCATTTCACAAAAAAAACTCTCAACCCACTTTATCTCTCATACTTTCTCATTCTCACAACATTTACTTTTTCTTAATCTTCGTGTAAAGTCAAATTAAGAACCTTAGTCGGGGACGGAGGGAGTAATTGTTGTGAGTATGGCATGTAGGACCCACTTTCCATTTTATGATTTTGACTCTTAAAATGAGACACCTTTTTAGAAATTTTTTGACTCGTAAAATGGGACGGAGGGAGTATATGAAAATGAAACAGTAAAAATGGTCAGGGAGACAAAAACAGGAAGATTTAAAGAGAAACTCTGCTATTTCAATGTCTCAACAATAAGAAATGATAAGAATAATGAAGCAATTGCATGCAAGAGATACCAACATAAATGGTACTCCCTCTATCTCAGCAGAAATGTCCTATTTTCTATTTTCGTTTGTCCCAAAATAAATTTTGCCTTACTAAAAATAGGGTGTGAAGTTTGGTGATCTTCCTAAACTAATTCTAATAGGCGCAAGCATTGCAATACCATATGAGGTGTCACTCTACCTTGAGTAAATTGGGGCAATCAAAGGAACACAACTAAATGCTTAAATACATTGACTTGTCAACTATGACATGTATTCCGGGACAGAGGGAGTATAACCTTCTTGATCCTCGCAGGGATCATCAAAAAACAGTTTTCTAGGAGAGGTCGGAGTTGATTTTGCTGATATTGCTGGGGCTACTGAGACGTTGATGATCTCTCTGCCCCTTGTTAAGAATTCAAACTCTTGTGCCGTTCTGCATGTTAGTTAACTTTCTGATGCGCATTAAGTTATTACTAATCATCTATAGATGGGAGAACTGGATACTTATGTTGCACATTGAAATATATACTCCCACCGTCCCAAAACAATTTGCACAATTTTTTAGTTGCACGGGAATTAAGGAGAGAGTATATATATTCAAAAGTGGTTGTGAGTATGATAATTTAAGAGTGGGACCACAATTTAAGTGTGTGAGCAAGAACTACCAATCTTTTGAATTAAACAAACCTTCAAACGAAACAAATAGAGCATACTCCCTCCGCCCCAGCACAAGTAGGACATTTTTCTCGTTTAAGCCATCCCAAAACAATTGAGACTTCCCAAAATGGAAATGTTTTAATATATTTATATTTAACCAACCCCACCATTTAACCCCACTCACTATCTCTCTCTCTCTCTCTTCATTTTCCACCACTCAATTTATTCAACCGACACTACTATTTACCCTACTCATTCTCTCTCTTCAATTTCTACCACACATACACTACTTTTCTCTTAATTATTGTGTCCACTCCTCTGATAAGACCGAGCATCACAGACCGAATCGGACCCGGTTCAAAGCCAGTACAAGTGAGTCGACTACACCGAACCGGATAAAGCCCGCGAGCGAGCAAGCCCGAGAGCCCCCGGGCTTCCTGATAACCATAACCGAGGTAGCTCTGCCTCCCGCTATTCTAAGGGTCCCGTGTTGATCACTCAACCTCCTGCCCGGAGCCCGCAGCAGCCAGCTGTCACGAGCTTACAACAGACGTTACCTGTTCGTACCTGACACACCATAACGGTTGGTGGTGGAACCATGATTCCCTGACAACACGCCATGTTCCCAGCCACTCCCCTGGCCGAACCAATGAGGACCTGCCGCGTGTCCATCCGGTACAAGGGCGGTTAGTACCTTAAACCTACCTCCTCCTTCTACTCATATAAATACTCCTATCCGCCCTCAAGGGCCAGGTACGTGCTCTATCCCATTCACACACACAAGGTCTTCATTGAACCTTCTCCTTAGGTTTTCCTCAGAGATCTTACTCTCACACCCGAGGGCCTAAGCCGGATTCCAACCCGGCCTTGGTCTTAACGGTGTTCTTGTTTGTGTTGTGATCAGGATCAAGAGACAGCTATATTGGAGTTTTACCTCCGTGACCCCAGAAGCCTAGGGCGTCATCAGTGGTTCCATTGCCGGGAAACGACAATCTTCCCAGTGCAATCTTCTTGCTTCGTTTGCTTTTCCAATCTAATTCATTTCAAACCCTCATTTAGTTCTTCCGTCTTTCACGGTTCTAAAAGGGTACCCCGTCTTTTCTGTTGATTCTCGACATACAAAATCTTCACAATGACTGGGAAAGAAGTGAACCCAAATGCTAGCCCTTCGGGACAAGTGCCCCAGGGATCAGTCTTTGCCAGACTGGGAAGTAAGACTCTTAGTGGCAACTCCTATACCCCTTCTCAAAGGGCAAGGAGAGAGGCAGATCTGAGAGATCGTATAGAAACCTCTAAAGCTCTCAAAACTCAAAAAACTCCCGCCACTCCCCTCACCCCTGATCAAATCCAGAAGAAAATCCAGATCCTGACAGACAGGCAGAATCTGGTAGCGGAGGGGCTACAGTTGAATCTAGCCCTGGAGGAGCTGTTCAATGCCGAGGCCAATGTTGGAAGCCCCCTTGAAAAGTCAAAAACCCATGATCTGACAAGCTCCAAGAGCAGGGCCAGTAGGATTGTAGGAGGAAAAAGGCGGACAATCCTCGTAGATGATGACGAGGAGAGAGGAGAAGAAGAAGGGGAGAGTGAGGAGGGAGAGTCACAGCCCAGAAAGACTAGAGGCCAATCTAAAGGAAAGGCAGTTGTTAAAAACGATGAAAAAATTACAGAAACAGTAAAAAGGGCTAAAACGGGGGACATAATGGATCAAAAGTTCCAAAGAATGATCGCGGAGTTATGGGAGTCCAAGCAAAACGTAACAAAGTGCGTTGGACCCATGGAAGCTTTCGCATCATGGATCAATGATTCCCCGATCCAGAGAGGAAAGGTGACCACGCTAGACGCGTATGACGGCTCATCTAACTCAAAAAGCCATGTTGGGCGATTTGAAGGGCAGATGGCTCTATTCTCAACAGATGAGGCCGTGAAGTGCAAAGACCTCGCCTCCACCTTTAAAGGGAAGGCATTGGGGTGGTTATTGGCCCATAAACCGCGCTCTATCTGCAGCTATGAGCAATTGCAGACTTCATTCTTGAACTCGTTCGCGGGCGCTGGGGAGGCCGCAAGACCAAAATAGGACCTGTGCGGCGTTAAGCAATATCCCGGGGAAAACACAAAGGCATACATCACTCGGTTCCGGAAAATGACTGAGCAGATTGTGGATCTAACAAAGAACGACATCGAGCTATGCTTCCTAGGGGGATTAATATCCCACACTTTGAGGCAGGAGTTCGCTTGCCGAAAACCCGAGGGGACAGAAGAGATGTATAACAGGGCCATCGCTATGGCCGGAGTAGAGCCCGCATTTATGGCTGACGCCCGCAGGAGCGTAAGGGAAAGAATCGAGCCCGCTCATGATCCTCGTCATCACTCAGGCTACGCGGGAAACAATGGTGGCCGAGGTAGAGGCAGACCGAGGGGCATGCCCAATTTTTAAAGAGGCGATGACAGTGCATTCACCCCTTTGATCGCACCAAGAACTGAGATATTGCGGGCAGAAGCCTTGCCTCCACCACCTCCACTGGACAGGAAGCCTTACGAGGCGAACAAAAAGAAATGGTGTGGATACCATGAAAGCCACGGGCATACTACGGATGACTGTTTCCAGTTAAAGAAAATAATCCAACAAAAGGTGGAGGCCGGGGAATTGAAGAAATGGATCACAGGGTCCAGCAGTAAAGGTGAAGCCCCGCGGGGAAATGTTCAATACGTCAGAGACAATGATGCAGACGGGGAAGGACGTTATGACATCCAGTATATAGGAGAGGAAGCCCCAAGCAATACCCAGCTTTCCGCCCAGATCAGACGACTGGAAAAAGTATTCCTGATACCCACTTATCCGCCCGAGCAAGAGGAAATGATCGGTTTCAGAGAATTGTGTTTTCCTTTGAACTTTAAGTTTAACTATTCAGTTGCATCATAGTGTTTTCAACCCGAGTCAATCAGCCCAACTCTTTAACTATCAGTTTGGCCAAAACTGCAAAACTCTGCTGTGCATTTTATCAGTTCGGTTTAAGTGCTCTAAACCGCAGTTGACCAAACTGATAAGTACTCGGTTGATTTTTAAGGGTATTTTACGAAAAAGTTTGGACCGCTATTCACCCCCCCCTCTAGCGGTTCTATACCCTTGTTGCCCTCTGGGACCAACAAGTGGTATCAGAGCATATCCACCAAACTTGTTTTTACAAGTTTAACCGCTTGGGTGCTGATCCAATGGCAATCACAAACACCCATATGATGCAGACATCCAACTCAAATCACTTACCGATTTTGGATGAAGATAGTTTTATCTTTTGGAAAGATAGGACGATGAAACACATGATTTCATGTGATCGTAGACTGTGGACCGCGGTTACTGATGGACCATATGTTCCTATGAAAGCTAATCCACGTGCAGGAACCGCAGGAGAAGAAGGTGAAGTAAAAAATTTAAAAAGTGAGTGGATTGATGCAGACCGCATCAATGTGGATTTTGATGGAAGAGCTATGTCCATGCTAGTGTCAGCTATTGACTTGAGGACTCATTTTAAGGTGATTCACTGCACAACCGCAAAGGCTACCTGGGATGCTATAGTTGACTTTCTGGAAGGAGATTCAGATACCAAGAAGAACCGCCTCTATCAACAGAGAAGACTCTTTGACTATTTTGTTAAAGATCCTAAGGAATCTCTTAGACAATGCTATGAGAGGTTTATTGATATTGTTAATGTGTGTTTTTCTCTTGGACATGTCTATTCTAATACAGATTTGAACATGAGATTCATGCAAGCAATTGGTAGCAAATGGCTGATCAAAACTACTAACATTGAAGACAACAAGGACTTGGAACCTCTTGATCTTCGACACTTGTATGCCATGCTGAAGGTTTTTGAATTCAAGCTTGAAGAGGTCCATGAAACCGAAAGCAGATTTAAGACACTCTCTCTAGCTGCATTCAACAATACCTCATCTCCTGTCTACAATCTCAGAGTGTAGTATCACAATCCTCAAGTTCTACTCAAGTTGATTTTGATGAAATGGATGATGAAGAATTTGCTTTGTATGTGAAGAAATACACCAAGTTCAGGAAAAACAATAGATCTCAATTTCCATCCAAAGGCCCAGCAAAGTTTGTCCCTCCAACCAGATTCAATAAAACTGCAGATCCCAAGACAAGGGATGACTTGGTCTGTTATAACTGCAGACAGCCAGGTCACTTTGCTTCAAGTTGTCCCAAACCGCGTTATGAAGCCGCGCCAGTAAAGAAACCATTCAACAAGAAGTTCGTAAAAAGAAGAGGAATGGTAGCTGACCAAGGAGATCAACCGCTGACATAGATAGGTTCAGACTCAGATGAAAGTGATGATGAAGAAACTGCTAATCTCTGCCTCATGGGATTTGAAAAAAGAATTGAAATTGACGAAATCCTTCCACTACCAAATCAACAAATGAAGTTAGTTTCACCTAAGACTCCTAAGCTAGATTAAGCAAAGCTCCTACAACACCAAACTACACTCCTGAGGTTCAAGCAGACCAAAGCCATGATGACCAGGTATTAGAACGTGCTAACATTATATGTCAACAACACACTGTGCTTAAAAAGGCATATAAACTAATGGCTGCGGAACTTGAAGAATCCCAACGTGAATGTAAATCCCACAAGGAGGAAATTGAAAACCTCAACTCCAAATTGCTGGGATATCTACTATTATGGATGAAAACCGTTATCTGAAGGACAGAACTGAGGTACTTCTCACCCAAATCCATGAGCTTACTGCACAAAGGGATGAACTTCAAAAAGTGTCGATGTGTGGACTAAGTCTGGTGTCACCGTGGAACAAATCCTAAATTCACAAATTCCTACTTCGGATAAAAGTGGATTGGGGTTTAAAACCGATGATGGGTGTAAGTGTCCTTGTCTCTATGCCGAAGGTGGTGTGAAACCAACTGAACAAACCAAAGAAATTCCTAAGGTTAATCATGACGGTAAAAAGGGCTCAAAACAAGAAATTAAAAGGAAAAATTATTTCTTTGAGTATCCTAAAAACCAGACTGGGAGAGATTCAAAGTGGAAAGAGAAATCCATAGCGGCTGAGGCAACTAAGGAAGTATTGAGTGATGAAACCGCTCCTAGTCGGTTTAAGGAAATTCCTATCATTTTCCCTAAAACCGCACCTAAGAGGAAGGTTGAGCTTAAGAAGGTAATCTTTGTTAAAGCCAAAACCGCTGACCCAGTAAAACATGAGAAACTGAAGGTCAGTAAAGGGTTTGTAAAACCGTAACCAAAACCTGGATTTATTTATTGTGCTATTTGTTCTGATTATGGTCATGGTGCTGGTCATTGTCTTTTAAGGTTCACACCCAATGGCAAGGGACGTAAAAATCCTAAGGTCAAACAGGTGTGGGTCCCAAAAAGCTGCTAACCTTAGGACCCAAAAGAATAAGGGGGACCAAAATTTTTAATGTTTATTTTTCAGATCTTATGCTTTATGGCTGGAACCGCAAAGAAGAATAAGGATCTTTGGTACTTGGATAGTGGCTGCTCACGACACATGACCGGAGATAATGAACTTCTTTGTGATTTCATCAGTATGAGTGGCCCCCCAGTAGTGTTTGGAAATAACAAGAAAGGAGAAATAATAGGATATGGAGCAATCAAACGTTGAAAGGTGACGATTGAAAATGTGTCACTAGTAGAAGGACTCAAGCACAACCTTCTCTCCATATCTCAGTTTTGTGACAAAGGAATGAACTGCAATTTCACCTCAACAAATTGTTTCATCAAAGATGCAACTTCCGGAGTTACTCTACTGACAGGCAACAGAACAGGTGATGTATATATGATAGATTTGAGTAATATTGTTTCTATTGCTGACCTCTGTTTTTAGCCAAAAATATAAGTGAAAGCAGCTGGTTATGGCATAAGCGGCTCAGCCACTTGAACTTCAAGTATCTAGCAAAACTGTAAAGGGACGGTCTCGTCAAAAGACTACCCAAAGTGGCTAATCATCATGATAAGAAATGTAAAGCATGCCAGCTTGGTAACCAGCCCAAACAGTCATTTCCAAGCAAAACCACACCTTCAACGAACTGCTGCTTACAACTGCTTCACAAGGATTTATTTGGACCTGTCCCAACCGCCAGTATAGGAGGAAACCGCTATACCTTGGTGGTTGTTGATGACTTTTCAAGATATACATGGGTGGAAATGATGGCCTCTAAAGATGATACCTATGGCATCGTAAGTGCTCTCTTTAGACAGCTCCAAACTCAGAAATTGGATGACATCGTTGCTGTGCGTTCAGATAATGGAACCAAATTTACAAACAATGGTGTTGCCCAATATTGTGATGATTATGGTATTGATCATAATTTCTCTGCCGTTGGGGTTCCACAACAGAATTGAGTTGTAGAAAGAAAGAACAGGACTTTGATTGAAGCTGGGAAGATCATGATTGCAGAAGCCAAGCTTCCCAAGTACATTTGGGCCGAAGCTGTTAATACCGCATGTTTCACCCAGAACCGCTCCCTCATCATCAAAGTTCACAACAAGACTCCTTATGAATTGTAGAGAGGCAGATCACCCAACATTGCCTTCTTTAAGATATTTGGATGCAAATGCTACATCTTATACAATGGCAGAGAGCATCGAGGTAAATTTGATGCTAAGGCCGATGAAGGTATTTTTGTTGGTTATTCAAAACACTCTAAAGCTTTTCATTGTTTCAATAAGACTTCATTAAAAATTGTAGAGTCAGTCCATGTTACATTTGATGAACATGATCTTCTTGAGCCATATATGGCTCCAAATGTTGCTGATGATTTTAGTGGTTTTAAGACAGGTACATCTTACCCTAATCATGCAACTGCAAATGACCAACCTACTCAAACCGCTCCATCAGGTTCTCCAGCCGCTCCAAATCAAACCGAAGGTATTGCTGTAGAACCGCACTCTTCTGATCCCATTTAAACCGTTGATCCAGTTCTAATCATCACCTTCAATGAAGATTTTAATGATTATCAAGAAGAGCCTCCTCTAGAAAATCTTCAAGAAATAGTGGTTCATAAAGACCTCCCTCCAGAAATTAATGAGCATAGAGACCATCCAACAACCAATGTTATAGGTCCTATCAGTTCTGGTGTTCAAACAAGAGAAAGCTTAACTCATAGAGATAACCACAGTTTATTCTCAACCGCACTGTATCTCAGATGGAACCGAAGAAGGTAGATGAAGCTCTATGTGATTTAAGTTGGGTAGCTGCAATGCAAGAAGAGCTCAATCAGTTTGAAAGATGCAGAGTTTGGACTCTAGTTCCAAGGCCCAGAGATCACACTGTAATTGGAACAAAATGGGTATACAGAAACAAAATGGATGAAAATGGTACTATAACTAGAAACAAAGCAAGATTGGTTGCTCAAGGTTATAGGCAAGAAGAAGGTATTGATTATGATGAAAGCTTTGCCCCTGTAGCCAGAATTGAAGCCATTAGATTGTTCCTGGCCTATGCCTCCTTCAAGAAATTCAAGTTATATCAAATGGATGTGAAGAGTGCATTTCTGAATGGTGAACTACAAGAAGAAGTTTATGTAGCTCAACCGTCCGGATTTGAAGACAACAAATATCCTAATCATGTCTTCAAGCTCAAGAAGGCCTTGTATGGACTCAAATAAGCTCCAAGAGCATGGTATGACACTCTATCTAAATTTTTTATTGAGCAAGGCTTCTCTCGAGGTAAAATTGATACAACCTTATTTATTGCTAAACACAAAGGTTATTCATTATTAGTTCAAATATATGTTGATGATATTATTTTCGGTTCTACTAATGAAACTATGTGTGTTAAGTTTGAGAATCTTATGAAAGGTAAATTTGAGATGAGTATGATGGGAGAGTTGACATTCTTTCTTGGACTCCAAATCAAGCAATGTCATGATGGAATCTTTATCAACCAAGCCAAATACACCAAAGACTTGATCAAGAAATTTGGGCTTGAAACCGCTAAGCCAGTTGATACCCCAATGCAAAAGGCCTGCAGTTTGGATCGAGATGAACAAGGTAAGAAAGTAAATCAGACACTCTACCGATGTATGATTGGCTCTCTTCTTTACTTAACTGCAAGTAGGCCAGATATAATGTTCAGTGTGTGTGTTTGTGCTAGATTTCAAGCTGACCCTAGAAAATCTCATCTTATAGCTGTTAAACGTATTATTAGATATTTATGTGGCTCTATTAACCTTGGACTTTGGTACTCCAAAGAATCTTCATTTGATTTGTTAGGTTATTCAGATGCTGACTTTGCAACATGTAAGATTGATAGAAAAAGCACTAGTGGTACATGTCAGTTCCTTGGATCTCAGCTTGTATCATGGTCCAGCAGGAAACAAGCATCGGTTTTAGTCTCAACCTCTGAAGCTGAATACATAGCGGCTGGAAGCTGTTGCTCTCAAATTCTTTGGATGAAACAGTAGTTGGAAGACTATGAAGTATTTGAAAAGAATTGCCCTATCTACTGTGATAGTACTGCAGTAATTTCTATCTCCAACAATCCAGTTCAACACTCAAAAACCAAGCATATTGACATAAGATATCATTTCCTCAAAGATCATGTTGAAAAGAAGAATATTTTTCTAGCAAAGGTGGGAACCGATGATCAAATTGCTGATATCCTCACCAAACCGCTTGAAAATTCAAGGTTCTTTCATTTACGAGGAGAAATTGGTATGCTGGAACTAACTTAAATTATTTCATGTCTTGATTTCTTGTTCTAATAAATTTTTGTTAAGTATTTTGGCTCTATTAAGAAAAAGCAAATAGCTTGCGGTTCCATCAAACATTAAACCGCAGCAATAAAGGTTCGACTGAAGATTCCACTCAAACCGAACAGTCAAGAAGAATATCTTCAGTTTGATCCAAACCGGAGCGTGAAAGAAAAGACTCGGTTTGATCTACTGAAACCGAAGACGAATCTGAGAGATATCAGTTTTATCAAAACCGATAATGAGGAAAAGGTAAGTCGGTTTACTCAAACCGCTCAGGTATGGTTAATTGCAGTTTAGTCCCTACTTTATGTCACTTCATTCTTTAAGGACCTTTGTGCAATTATCTCTGCCGCATTTAATGCGAATCGACAGGTACGCTGACGGTTAAGTTTTCCTCAGCCGTCATGGCCGCTCCACTACCCGAGGTGGTTAATTGAGTATAAAAGACAAACTAAATTTTAATTTAACTTTTTACCTTGTTACTCTTTTTAGCAAAATCTCTTTTTCTCTCCTCTGCACTCTCTCTGCACTCTCTTTGTTCTCACTCTAAAAATTTCATACTTAAACGATTTTCGAAATGGCACCAAAGAAAACCATTGATCTTGCTTCTACTTCTACATCGTCCAAACCATCTAAGCCCGATATGGTATGAATTTCTGAACCCTAACTCAGTATTTTTTTTCTTATCCGCCATTGTTTCTTGAAAAAGCTTGTTCATGTTCCTTAGTCATTTTATGTTTTTTCTTCATATTTTTGGTTGGGTTGAACTCGCATTTGTTTATTCATACTGATTGTTTACTTTATTTCGTGATTTGTGTTCATTTTTTAGCAAAATCGATTTTGGGGTTATTTGGTGTTCTTGCGTATTTTTGCAGATTCTGGGCTCTAGTGATGTTATTTGTCTTAGTTTATTTAGAACTTTGTTAGAATCTGCCCTTTGTGATCGTTTTGGTACAATTCTTTCATGTTTTGGTTAAGATTTTGTTTTGCATATTCATACTCTGTTCTTAGTGTTCTTCGTGCATTCAAACTCTTTTTCAAAATTTTCTCTCTTTGATCTGTTTTGTTTTTACTGTTCATTTACTTTTATGTTTTTACTCTTTTACCCTTACTTTTCTTAGACCGCATCTTTTCATTATTAGGATTACTTGTTACAGTTTGTAAGTCTCATTCAAACCTCTTTGTTTATTCATTTGATTGAACCGCTCGGTTTAATTAATTGGTATGAACCGCGGTTTGCTTAAGGTTTCAAACTGTCATTCTTCAAACTATTTCTAACTTAGAATATTGTTTTTCAGGACCCATCAAACTTCGTACCCGGTTCTAGGATACTAGTAGAAGAAATCAAACAAGATGCAGTTGGAAGGAAAATCCTTAAGCTACTTGAAGATGCAAAGCTGATCCCTTTATTTATCATGGACGAACCCCAGTTCGTTACTATCATTTGTGCTGAATTCTTCGAGAATGGGATTGCTACTAATGATGCTTTGTTGGATGTAAGGGGAGAACCAATCAGAGATCTAGAAACTGGAGAAGTAAAATTTGAAGATGCCATCAAGTCCAAGGTCCATAACAAGGATGTGATCTTAACTGCTTCAAAAATTGCAGTTTTGGCTGGTCTTGAGAACTTTGGTGTTATGGGGATCAAACCGGAGCTCCTGAACAGCACAACAATGGAATTAATTGGAGTTAATTCACTCTCCACTAAGAATTCCTCCAACAAGGACTTTGGAGAAGTCATGGCTCATTTGTGTGAATTAGTGGATTCTGGAGTGATGTGCAAGAATGGGAACCACAACAACTTTACCTCTGAACAGTATGCTTACTGTGTGGCCATTCTCAAAGGGAAGAAACTGCACTGGCCCAGGGTTGTAATGAAAGAAATTATCAATGCCCTGAACCGCCTCCATGCTGCTAAAACCGCTGGAAAATCTAAGATCAGAACTCATTGCAGGCTTCTGACCAAGTTTTTGCACCAAGATACTGATATCTTCAAGTTTTCTATTGAACACAAGGATTATTGGATGGATCCAATTGAGAAATCCATTTTTAGATTATCAAAACTTGATGCCTTCAGAACCGCTTTTGGATGGTGGTATGCACAGGCAGTTTGGAATGAAGACCCTCTTCCTGAAGTCGAACGTGGACCTTTTCTTGAGGCTCGGCTCAACAAGTCTGAAAAACCATACGCTGGTGCCATTGCTGATCAGGCCCATGCTACGATGTTAAGGAATGAAGGTCAGACTGCTACTTTGAACAGATTGGGGTTGAGTCAGTTAGCTCAAACCACGGTACAGGCTGAGGGGGAGCCTGCAGTTCGGTCAAGACCTGCGGTTCGTCCCAAGGAAACCGCTGCTCCAAGGAAAAGGAAGGGAACCGTCCAAATTCCCTCAGTTATTACAAAGGTAGACCTAGCCAAACCTCCCTCTAAACCCTCATCCAAACCACTCTCTAAACCTTCATCTTCTTCATCTTCATTCCCACCAATCAAACTTTCCCCTACCTTTTCAAAACCTCTAATTCCCAAACCTCAAATTAAACCTCTCTCTCCATTACATCAGAATGTGGAGAAATCCCTTAAGTTTGAAATGGATGCCTTCTCTCTCAAAGCTGCCAAAGCCAAATCTATTCTAGAACTCATTCTTTCACCTCATCTTTTCCTCCTTATCTCCTTTCCTCCTAAACCTTCAACTTCTAAACCGTCATCTGTTCAGTTCTCTGAAGAACAGTTGGCTGAGATTTATAAAGCATTTCCCAACCTTAAACCTTCTACTCAAATCGAGCCTGAGCAGACCGAAGTGGCTGAGGTTGCAGTTATGCCTGAGCAGACTGACATGTCTGAGGCAAATGAACCTGAGCAAGATGTTGAAGTTCTTGAGGTTCAACCACAAAAGAAGAGAATAAAGTTAATCAAGAAATATGATCATGTTGAACATTGGCAATCAAGGCCACCTGGTGCAGTGGACTTCAGTGAGGCTTATGACAAGAAGGATCACTCACCTCTTGAAGGCGCATTTGCAAAAGAATTAAGAGAAAGAGATGAGATGAGAAAGGCAGGTATTGACCCAATGATGGTTGAAGTCTCACCTCCTTCACTTAAAATAAAACTGAACTTTGATTCACCAGAGCATACTCCATCTCCGGTTTAGTCATCTCCAGTTCAACCAGGATCCAGTCCTTCATCTCCAGACTTACCATATGCTGCAGCGGTTCTACCATCTCCAGTTCCGCCATCTTTTTCGGTTCAACAGCTATCTCTTTCGGCTCCTCCATCGGTTTCTTTCATAAAACCGAAGACAAGAAAAAGGAAGAGTGCTGCAGAACTGGCTTCCTATTTGAAGCGGTTTAAATCTGAAACTTCAAGGGAAAGAAGGGCTGGAGCTCGTGCCCATACCGCCGCCAAAGCCGAATACAGATTTCTGAAGGTGTAGATACCCCGGGGCCACGGCTTGGCTAGAGCGCGTGAATTATCCTATGATTTCTAACTTGTTTTTAGAGTCGCCACCTATGTTTTGAGGAACATAAGAAAAACCTATTGATAATAGCCTAAGTTTGATTACGAAAACAGAGATTCTTTGTTTTGAGGTTCGGGGGTTAGGTTACGAGATGGGAAGTACCGAAACACCCATCTCGCCCAACTAAAGTTGGTCTTGCTTGATCAAAATCTACATAAGTGATAAATGTTCTTCTTCTTCTTCTTTAAATCATAAAAAGGGGTTTTAAAATAGAGTTTGGAATGTGGGAGATAACTCCTTAACCAACCTCAATGAGATGAGGTGATCATTAGAGTCATGTCCCAAAATGATTTGGGTGATTGCACTTTGATAAAACAAAAAGAACGAGAAAAGAGATGAAGTTGAGAAGGGGAAATAAATAGCTTTACCTAGACTTCAAGAGACTTCAAACACTTCTTGTTGAATTACTTGGAGAAATCCTTTGGAAAATGCTTTGAAAGTAAGAAATTTGGTTTCTTATTGAAATGTGAGATTGAGAGCCCAAGGTCCTTGAAAATGGAGGTAAAGGGGGGTTTTTATAGGTGAAAGAGAGATTTTTTGGTGCCAAAACTCAGTCACCAAGAAATCTTTCCCGGGCAAAGTCCTGTAAATTGAGCAAGGGAGAGAATCCTGGCCAGAAATCTGTAACCGACGCCCAGAGGCGCGCGCTTCCTACTTTGGGGGCGGGAGACGCGCGCGTCTGGATCCTCCTGTCAGAGGCGCGCGACTCAGAGAAGGCGATTTTGACAGAATGGACTAGAAAGTCAGCCCTGTTATTCAGTTTAGTCCCTGGACTTAACGAAGTCAGTCAGGAACTTAACGGAAGTGACAGAAACTAACGAGAAACACTTAAAATGGGGAGAAACACAAGATCATATGTTCAATCGGGGTGAGCGGTCCAAGGCGGGGTGTCTACAGAGCCCCTCAGCGACGTGGATTGCAAAACGCGTCGACGAAAGTTAAAAACACCCGCCGAGGACATCACCAAGAAAAGGCAAAGACTCGATGAAAGCAGGAATTTGAAATTGCGAGAGATAGTGGTGCGCTCCCTGTGTGAGCGACTTTTGTTGATAGAGGGGGTGGCATGATCAGTTAGGTGAACCTGCCGGCTGAATTTGTTGAATGAGGCCGTTAGTGAACCTTTGAACGAGGCCGTTAGTGAACCTTTGGAGAGGCCGTTAGTGAACCTTTGAAGAGGCCTGTTAGTGAACCTTTGAGGAGGCCGTTAGTGAACCTTTGAGGACGAATCCGTTAGTGAAATCCGTTGATGAGGCCGTTAGTGAACCCTTGAATGAGGCCGTTAGTGAACCTTTGTAGAGGCCGTTGGTGAACCTTTGGAGAGGCCGTTAGTGAACCTTTGAAGAGGCCGTTAGTGAACATTTGAAGAGGCCGTTAGTGAACCTTTGAGGAGGCTGTTAGTGAACCTTTGAGGACGAATCCATTAGTGAAATCCGTTGATGAGGCCGTTAGTGAACCCTTGAATGAGGCCGTTAGTGAACCTTTGTAGAGGCCGTTGGTGAACCTTTGGAGAGGCCGTTAGTGAACCTTTGAAGAGGCCGTTAGTGAACCTTTGGAGAGGCCGTTAGGGAACCTTTGAAGAGGCCGTTAGTGAACCTTTGAAGAGGCCATTAGTGAACCTTTGTTGACGAATCCGTTGGTGAAATTCGTTGATGAAATATTGCTTTGAAGTCGCGTGCCACTTGGAGTCACACTTGACTTTTTGACTTGTGGGGCGCGGGCACAGTTGACCGCGACCAGAAGAATGTTCCTGCTGGGGATGAAATGTTGAGATTGACTCTTAAGGGGGTATGGCACCCGTGACAGAACTTAGGGAGTTCGGAATCTGGAGAATGACATCCTACTTTTGAGGGGAATTTCTATCCTACTTTCAATCTTTGACATGCCTTAAGGGAAGACCAGAAGAAGGTGTGCCCAACTGGGTGTCCGAGGACCGGGGCTGTGTCTTGATTTAGGCTGGAGATTTCTGACAAGGCCTTTTCTGAAGTGATCTAGACTTGGGAGGCGCGCGCTTTCCTCTGTAGGCTTGGGACGCGCGCGCATTTCAGACCGCTGGCGGGTGGCGCGCGCGTCTGGGAGGCAGAATTCCGGGCTTGACATTTGCTGGCCAAAAGACCCCCCAACAGCTATAATATCAGCTTCTGTTCGACCACTTGATTCTCACAGCTCCTTTCTCCCATTTTTGAACATCATATTATTGCTCAACTTTGCTTGTGATCAACATTTTCCATGGCTTCCAATTCTTTTGTTATTGATGCCAAGGTTGTTAGTGGGTATGAAAAGGACTTGGACACTTTTGTGTATTCTTTCAAGACCCATCCCAAGAAGGCCTTCATTAAGGACTTCGGATTCCGAATTCTTTTCACTTTGCGGACGTTGAAGACGGATTGGGATTTGTTGAGAGCTGCCGTGGCTTTCTGGGATTGCGATAGCCATACCTTCAACTTTTCAGCTAATGAAATGGTGCCGACTGTTGATGATTTCGGGGCCATCCTTGGCATGCCTTTGGCCGGTCGGATTGCCGTCCCTAAATATCACCGTGGTGCCATTGACTCTTGGGTTGAGTTACTAAATCTCCCTGTTGAGGACGTGAGGAAGATGTTGCACGGTACTGTGATTGACATAACTGAGTTGCCGATGTTCTTCAGTTTACACTCGGAGGATCCGGTGGTTCAATCTTTCAAGAGGAATGCCATGGCCGCTTGTCTCTTTAGTGAAGTACTGTTTGTTACACCCTTCGGGATTGCGGATGCGCAGTTGGCTGAGATTATTTTGCAAGCCAAGGAGCAAAAATTTAGTATAATCCCTCTTATTGTAGGGGAGACGTTGCACGGCCTTGATGAGTTACATAGGACGGACAAGATGTGTCTGGGAAGCCCTTTGCTCTTGACCATATGGCTCCGAGATCACTTCAAGATTTATTCCCCGGATGGTGATTTGTCTCCTTTTGCTGTTCATAGGAGGAAGCTGTTGATCCGGGATTTATCTGAAGATGGTTGGAAGAAATTCTTTGCCTCTCGGGTAACCGTCGATATTGAGTGGTGCCCTCCTTCTTGGGGTCTTCGTCCTTTTGTGGAATGGACTCTTGGTTTTCAGCACGTGGTTGTACCCGGCTTGAGAGATTCTTCATTTTACCAGCCAGAGCGGGTTCTGCGGCAGTTTGGTCGCCAACAGATAATTCCTTTTCCGAGGGACGGAATGCTTCGTCCAGTTGCTTACATGGGTCCGGACTTCTCGAGTGAGCTTCAGTCGGCTTGGGGAGATGATCGCAACCGTTGGGCTTTTGCTCCTCTGCATCGGGGGAGTGTCTTCCTTCCCGAGAGCTACTTGGATTATTTGTTTGGCACCCTTTACCATGGCATCACTTGGGTCGATGTGCTTCGTGCCGAGTTGTTGGAAAAGGGTTTTGAGCCTAGCAGCGCCTTGAGATATAGGGAGGCTGCTGCTGATTCGAGTAACATTCTTGCTGACCCTTTCGGTACTCCTTTGGATGACTTTTATGCTAGGAGACGTGCCGCAACACAGAAGGTTTCGGTGCGTATTAGTGCTCCTCCGTTATCCAAGAAGAAAAGGATTGAGAGACGATCGGGTGGTCCTTTGAAGGCTAAGAGAAAATTGGACTTTTCTTAGTACCCTAAGAGATTGCAATTAAATTAGACCACTTTGTTTTAGGATTTAATGTTTTGATGTCTTTTGTTACTCAATAAATCCGTTGTAATGGCTAGAATAACTCATTGAATGAATAAAAATTGCATCTTGTTATTTGAAGTGAATTGGGTATTTTTGATATGTTTTAGACCGCACCCGAAGGTTGCCTACGTTCCTTCAGTTGGGAGGCTCAGGTCTCCGTAGTTCAAACAAACAAAGACCTTTTTTATTTTTTTATTTTTTTCTTTTTGTGTGCACCCTGTTTTTTGCCTAGACCGCCCTTTCGGGTTTTCAATCTAGCGGGCTTATTTTTTTCACGTGCTCTAATTTTTGCCTAGGCCGCCCTTGCGGGTTTTCAACCTAGCGAGCGATTTTTTTTTATTTTTTTTATTAAGCATAGAACCTCTTGAGCTTGTCGAGGTTGACCTCCTTTGGCAGCTGGTCACCATCTAAATCCACGAGTCGGACTGCACCGCCGCTTAGTATCTTTTTGACCACGTACGGACCGATCCATCGGGGTCCCCACTTCCCCAGGGGATTCATGGCATTAGGAGGATGTTGTCTTAAGACCAAATCTCCCACATTGATGTTTCGAGGCTTCACCTTTTTGTTGAAAGCTCTTGCCATCCTTTACTGATACGCCCTTGTGCGTTCGAGTGCTCTTAGCCTTTTCTCATTGAGTAAGGCTAGCTGTTCATATCGACTTTGCATCCAGTCGACCTCGTTGACTTGATTCTCGAGGAGGACCCGTAGAGATAGGACTTCAAGTTCGATTGGGAGTACGGCTTCAGAACCATAGACTAATGCATAAGGAGTTTCTCCTGTTGCTGACCGTATTGATGTGCGGTAGCCCCACAATGCTAATGGTAGCTTCTCGGGCCAATCCATTCCTGTTGAGGCCATTTTCTTGACGATGGTCTCGATGGTCTTATTTGCTGCTTCAACCGTGCCATTTGCTTGGGGACGGTAAGGAGATGACTTGTGCTTGGTGATCTTGTATTCTACCAAAAGTGCATCCATTTCCTTCTCAAAGTGAGAGCCATTCTCGGAAATGATTTCATGAGGCACGCCGTATCGGCACATGATATTAATCTTTACAAATTCGGCCCCTTTCTTGGCGTTGAGGGTCCGTAGGCTTGTGCTTCGACCCACTTTGTGAAGTAGTCGACGGCCACTAGGACGAATGACTGCCCATGCTGCTTCCGGCAGGATGGACTTTACCGATGATGTCTATCCCCCAACAAGAGAAAGGCCAAGGTGTGACCATGTTGTAAAGTTGCGAGGGTGGAGCATGTTGCAGATTAGCATGGAATTGGCACTTGGCACACCTTTTGACTTTCTCGATACAGTCTCGTTCCATAGTGCTCCAATAGTAACCAATGCGGAGTATCTTCTTGACTAGCATAAACCCATTCATGTGGGGTCCACACTCTCCTTCGTGCACTTCACACATTATCTCTTGAGCTTCGGCCTCATTGGCGCATAAGAGATTGATCCCATCGTGGTGCCTTTTATAGACTCGGTCCCCAATCAGTACGTACCGAGAGGCTAGCCTTTGCAGAGCCGCTTGAGACTTCTTATTGCTATTCTCGGGATAAGTGCCATCTTTGAGGAAATTCATGATATCCGAATACCACGGAGAGTTTGTTTGAACCTCGTTGATCTCGATACTCATGCAGTACGCTGGACTGTTCCTTCGGGCAATTTTGAAAGGCTTCACCATTTTCCCTTTGGGCATTTCGACTAATGAAGCTATGGTGGCCAGTGCATCGGCGAAGCGATTTTTATCCCTTGGCAGGTAGTTGAAAGTGATCTCTTGTAATTGTTCAACCAATTCTTCAAGGTGCTGACCATACTGTTGAAGGGTCGGGTCTTGGATTCGCCATTTACCCGATTGCTGATTGATAAGGAGCAAAGAGTCGCCGAATACTTCTAGTTCCGTGACGTTTCTTTCGAGAGCTGCTTCGAGCCCTGCTATGCATGCTTCGTACTCGGCAATGTTGTTGGTAGCTTCGAATTCCAGACGGATGGCAATGGGAGTGTAGATGTCTTTTGGATCGACAAGCAATACTCCTATACCAAAACCGTGTTTATTGGCGGCGCCATCGAAAAAAAGTTGCCACTTATTTTCCTCAGTTGCAGTTCAAATGAAATGCTCGTTGGGGAACTGTACGTCTTCCCCCTTCACTTCGTCACACGGGAATTCGGCAAGCTGGTCACTGAACACTTTCCCCCTGACAGATTTTAGTGTGACGTAAGTGATATCATAGCCGGCGAGCATGAAGTACCATTTGGCTATTCTTGTTGACATGAAAGGCTTCTCGAAGATGTAGCGGAGCGGGTCCACCTTTGCTACTAGCTTGATCGGAAAAGCTTCCATATAGTGTTTGAGCTTTTGAGTAACCCAAACCAATGCTTCACATGACTTCTCTAAGACAGAGTAGTTCTTTTCGCGCCTCCTTGGAATCGGCGACTGACAAAATAAATGGCATTCTCCATTTGTGGAATCTCGTTGCTCTTGTGCTAACATAGCCCCTAGGGCTTCATCATTGACAGTGAGATAGAGCAAAAGAGGCTTCTCCTTGTGCGGCGGAACTAGAACAGGATGGCACGTCAAGTAATGCTTCACTTGGTCGAAGGCTTCTTGGCACGCGTCGGTCCATTCTAGAGCCACATTCTTCTTGAGTAGCTTGAAGATTGGCTCGCACATGGAAGTGAGTTGGTGCACAAACTGACTGATGTATTGCAGTCTGCCCATGAAACCTTTGATCTCTTTCTGCGTCTTTGGAGGAGGCATGTCAATGATTGCCTTGATTTTGGAGGGATCTACTTCAATTCCCCTTTCAGTGACCATATAACCAAGGTCTTTGCCTCGGATAACCCCGAACGTGCACTTTGCAGGGTTGAGCCTCATCTTGTGTTGACGAAGCCTTTCGAAGAACTTGCGGAGATCGATTAAATGTTGACCATCGGTCCCTTTGGAGTGAATGATCATGTCGTCCACATAGACCTCGATTTCTTTGTGAATCATATTGTGGAACAAGTCTGTCACGGTCTTTGGTAGGAAGCCCCAGCGTTTCTTAACCCAAATGGCATGACTGTGTAGCAAAAGGTAGCCCACGGTGTTGTGAAGGCTGTCTTATGTTGATCTTCCTCGGCCATGAGAATCTGATTGTGCCAGCGAACCCATCCACGAATGAGCGAACCTCGTAGGCACAGTGGCAGTGGAGTCGACCAGCATGTCGATGTTAGGGAGTGGAAAATCGTCTTTCGGGGAAGCTTTGTTCAAATCCCGGAAGTCCACACAAACTCGAACCTTGCCGTTTGCCTTTCTGACTGTCACGATGTTGGCTAACCATGTCGGATACTCGATAACCTTGATGAAACCCACACTGAGGAGCTTCTCGATCTCTTCTTTGACTTGCAGAGACCATTCTGGCTTGATCTTTCTGAGCTTCTGTTTTACCGGCTTGGCATCTTCTCTGATCGGAATTCTGTGCTCCGCTACCTTTCTGTCCAAAACCTGGCATATCTTTGTATGACCATGCGAACACATCCACGAACTCCGTAGTAGTGCAGTCAATCTGTCTCTGTCGTCCCCCTTGAAGAAGCTTCCGATCTTAGTTTCCCTTGGCTCTTCGTCGGTACCCAGATTAACAACATGCAATTCTTCGTCAGCCCTGGACCATTTTCACCACGACTACGGACCTGTTGAGCAAGTTCATTTAAGTATGTTGTGTTTTCGTGGTCTATTTCATCATAATTTGAATCGTTATTAACTTGTTCATTATTAGTTAATTCATCATTTATGATATTTGCAATCTCAGGGTACTCAGAAATATCAAATTTTTCATTAGCAAAGAAAGGAAACACACGCTCGGCTATGGCCTCCATATCCTCTTGGGTGAGGGTATTAGAGACACTCTCGGACTCGAAAGTAAGTGTGAGCCGCTCTTCCTTTGTTGCTGTGCGGGGTATGCAACCCATTTCTTGGACTAAGAATTCCTCGGATACCACGGGCCCTTTCGTAGAATACCAATTGTTGATCGGCTCGGAGCTTGGCGGGATCTCGCTGATAGTCTCATTCATGATGACGGTGTCATGGATGGCGTTGACTTGGCATTCATTCATTATGGCAAGCTCTTCGAACATGGAGGCTAAATCTGTCGGTTCTTCCCCCACGATGATTTCTGTCTCGGACTCTATAGTCACCTTCCTTCCCACCATTCACGGGGCGACATGGGAGTTGGTTCCCTTCGGATTTCTGGATCTCACAATCGGAGAAGATTTCGAGACCGGGCTTTTTGACACCCTTATTGTTAACCCATGGTCGGGAAAGATCATGTATGGAACGTCTTCCCCTTGGCGGACAAAATAGCCATTCAACGTCTTGCGGTAAGGCCTTAGATTAGGGACCTCATAACGACGGCCTTCTTTTACGAGCTCGGGCCTTTTCATTCTTGATCGCTTGCTCTTATTTCAAGTCTTCTCTGGAAGGCTCGTACCCCAAACCGAATGTGTTCTTGACAAATGGGACCGCACAGGATGTAGGATTCCTTGTTGATATTTCCCTAGGCCTAAACAGGGAAGTAGTCCATATTCCTCATCATGCGGAGGACTTTGTGATTGCTGGGGGTCCATGATCCCGTTTCCCCCTTCTTTGTCAATGGCGTTGATTGAGACGCCGGAGAGAGTGGAGTCTGGTAAACCATGCTGAACTTGGTGGACGGGCTCACCTTTTCTGTGGATAGTGACGTTTTCGGCCATGACGGTCACTATTTCATCACCATTTCGGATCTTGACACATTGATGGAGAGTTGACGGGACGGCATTAGAACTGTGAATCCATGGTCGACCCCAAAAGCAAGTTGAACGAGGCGGGATGTCAAGCACTTGGAATGGAACGGACATGACCATGCTCCCAAACTCAATGTCTATTTCGATCATGCCCATGACTGTACGGGCGGTGCTGTCATAACCTCGGATTACTTGAGTAGAAGGCTTCAAATCGGAATCCTTAAGCCCCAGTATGCCCATGATTCTGCCAGGCATGAGGTTGAGTGCGGAACCACCGTCCACTAAGACTCTTGAGATGGGCCTCCCCCTTGCTCGTACCTTGAGGTAAATAGCCTCGTTGTGGTCGGAACCAAATGGTGGAAGGTCCATATCGGCAAAGGTGATGACGTTGCCAAAATGAATGTGACCGATCATTGCCGTGAGGTCCTCGGGAGTAGTATCGGGAGAAATTGATGTATCATCGAGATTGCGGATGACAAGATCTCGGTGTTTCTTTGAGGATGCGATGAGGTCCCAAATAGAGATGTTGGCTTGAGTTTTCTTGAGTTGGACAAGTAGAGGATCTTCGGGAGTGTCGCGAGCTTGCGGCCTTTGAGAAGAGGAGCTTGGTGCGGAAGTGGAAGGGTTGCTTGCTATGACTCGACCGGATCGAGTTAGCATGTTGACGTTCCCATCTTGCTTCTTTTTCCTATTCTCTAGTACTTCCTCATTACCTCATCGTAAGTCACAACATAACAAGAATTGTCAAGTTTATTCATAACATAGGGCCCCCATTCACAATTGGGATTGAATGGGTGGTCCCCTCGAGTTTTCCTATCTCATGTTCGCCATTAGTCACTACAAATTCTTTCTTGTCTATGAGATCTTGAATGACATTGCGGAGAACGAAGCATTCCTCGGTGGTGTGGCCACTATATTGGTGGTAGCCACAATATTTGTGGTGAGCATGATGGGGTTGACTGTCTTGGGTTGGTACCCTTGTACGGGTGTGACTTGACCTTTGCTTTGAGGACTTCGAAAGCTTCGGTTTGAGTCATGCCTTGGAGAGGCGTGTAGACACGGTCATTTCGAGACTTCTCCCTTGGGGTGGAGGAACCTTTTGTAATTCCCCTTGTCGATAGTGACGGCATTGACCGAGGCCTCTTTTGTGGAGTTGGAAGCGGCCTTGTAGCGGTAGCTAGGAGCTATTTTCTTGACTTCCTTGAGCAACTCGTCCATTCGGACCCCCGCCTCATACATTTGGGAGAAATCCGCATAGCAAGCCCCACTTAGGTGGGTGCGGAGATCAATTTTGAGACATTTGAGAAGATGTCCATTTGCTCCTTGGTATTTGGCCTTTCCACAATCTCGGAGAGTTTATCATTCCATCTCCTTGTGAAGTCGATGAAGGACTCATGGTCTCGTTGAGTAGTGTTCTCTAACTCTTCCTTGTGGGCCGGTGAGTGGTGTTGCCTTGGTATTGGTTCTTGAAGGCAAGCATGGCGGAGTCCCAATCAAGACGGACAGTGAGCGGGAGAGTAGCATACCAATCTTTTGCCGCCCCCTCGAGAGTGAGAGGAAAGCATTGAGCCATTACCTTGGGGGAGACCTTGTTTGAAAACCATTGCCCAAATATAAGTCTCAATGTGAGCCATAGGACAAGAGTTGCCCTGAATTTGCTTATGTCGGGCATCTTGAACTTGTCAGGAAGAGCGGCCATAGTACTCAGAGGATGGATGATGATAAAGGCTTGTGTCGGAGCCTTTCCCCATGTGGAGCCTATTGAATTTGTTGGTCGATGTGGCCATGATAGAATCCACCATTTTGGGCTCATTGTTCTCGGAACTTGGCTCTCCCACTTTCTTGGTGCGGGTGTTGACATAAGGACTTTTGAACAAACTTCGGTCCATTCGGATTCGTCATCGTCATTTTTGCTCTTCCCCTTGGCAAGATTAGTGAGCTTTTCTTTCATTAGCTCCATCTCGGCCTCGTGGGCCTCCCATTGGCTGTCGAGGTGGGATTGCCAAATGTCGTCTTTGCTTTGTGCCTCCTTATTAAGGGTGGAGACTTGCTCTTGGAGGAGTTGGACCATGGTTGTGAGTTGCTCGAGAGTCATGGTTTGTGTTGGTGTTGGAGCGCCGGCATTGTTGATGTAGGAGCTGTTGGAGTGATCTCTTCACGGACTAACCGATTTGCCGAATCCCGGTAGACTCTGTAAGTACCAATTGAACCTATATTGCAGAAGAGGCCCTTGTCAGTCTTGAGTAACACTTGCGGTCCACGAAGAGGCTTAGAACACACAGTTGGGCACACGACTCGAACCACATAAGAAAAGACACTTTTTTTTTTTTATATAAGTCGGAGGGAATGGATCCCTTTTGGGGTTTCTAAGAAAATAATGGAATCGTCACACTAGTATATAGACCATCTCGCGGTCCCATATACTCATCGGATTCCATCACGTTTGTGAATCCTACATGTATCGGATTAAACTAAATTAATGTAGTAAAGCATACATGCGGGGACGGATTTTTATTTTCGTCCAAAATAACCACTTTTGGGGACGGATTTTTATTGCGTCCGTTTCAACAAGTTGGCATGTATGATTGAAGACATTAGTTTAGGGAAATCTCGGTACATGGAAACCGACTTGAGTCACGGAGTGTTAGACCCTAAACTAGAATTGTGTGTGGCTTGTGTTTGGCTTGAATATGAGGCTCAAAGGTCACCCCCGGCATGTAGTCATGAACTACGCCACGGGCTGAGGTTACCGCTTCGAAAGAGCCAAGGTCGAGTGGAGCTTGAAACTTTCTAGGACGGGCCTCGACGGGTTTGGGGTTGGACTTGTGCGACACGATAGTGAGCAATTCATAGGAATATGTGCATGTAGTGTGAGGTCTAACAGGTGACAAAATATTATTTTTTATATTTTTTTTTTCAAAAGAAATAAAAAAAAACAAATAAGCACATAATTACAACTTTCGAATCACCCGTATGACCGATAAAATAGAACAAAAATTAAAACAGTCTGAAGTTCAGAATAACCACTGATGCAGGCAACTGTGCCAACACCCCCATCATACTGCTCTGTTCTGAGACCTGTTTCTGTTCTGGGAACCAACCCAGAAGCGTGCGCCTCTGAGTGTTGATACGAGACGCCGCGCGCATGGCGCGATGCTATTGGGAGGCACGCGCTTCTGGGCACACTTGTCATATTGTCAGATTTTGGACTCAGGGGATTGCTTGGTCCTATGTGCTTATTGTAACCCCTGCAAAAATGATTAGTGGAGAATAGCAGAAGAAGAAGATGAAGAACATGAAGAAGCGGGCGATTCTGGTCCTGATGCGGGATGCGCGCGCCTTAGGCTGAAGAGGCCAGAAGCGCGCGCCTCCCCCATCAGGAGTCAGAATGCCCAGAAAAGATGTAGATTTGATCAGAATGCAAGTTTAACCCTCAAACATCCCAGCGCGAGTCGCCACTGTAGATACCCGGGGGGAACCACGGCTTGGCTAGAGCGCGTGAATTATCCTAGGATGTCTAAACTTGTTTTTAGAGTCGCCACCTATGTTTTGAGGAACATAAGAAAAACCTATTGATAATAGCCTAAGTTTGATTACGAAAATAGAGATTCTTTGTTTTGAGGTTCGGGGGTTAGGTTACGAGATGGGAAGTACCGAAACACCCATCTCGCCCAACTAAAGTTGGTCTTGCTTGATCAAAATCTACATAAGTGATAAATGTTCTTCTTCTTCTTCTTTAAATCATAAAAAAAAGGGGTTTTAAAATAGAGTTTGGAATGTGGGAGATAACTCCTTAACCAACCTCAATGAGATGAGGTGATCATTAGAGTCATGTCCCAAAATGATTTGGGTGATTGCACTTTGATAAAACAAAAAGAAAGAGAAAAGAGATGAAGTTGAGAAGGGGAAAGAAATAGCTTTTACCTAGACTTCAAGAGACTTCAAACACTTCTTGTTGAATTACTGAGAAATCCTTTGGAAAATGCTTTGAAAAGTAGGAAATTTGGTTTCTTATTGAAATGTGAGATTGAGAGCCCAAGGTCCTTGAAATGGAGGTAAAGGGGGGTTTTTATAGGTGAAAGAGAGATTTTTTTGGTGCAAAACTCAGTCACCAAGAAATCTTTCCCGGGCAAAATCCTGTAAATTGAGCAAGGGAGAGAATCCTGGCCAGAAATCTGTAACCGACGCCCAGAGGCGCGCGCTTCCTGCTTTGGGGGCGGGAGACACCGCGCGTCTGGATCCTCCTGTCAGAGCTGGCGGCGACTCAGAGAAGGCGATGTTGACAGAATGGACTAGAAAGTCAGCCCTGTTATTCAGTTTAGTCCCTGGCGACTTAACGAAGTCAGTCAGGAACTTAACGGAAGTGACAAAAAAATAACGAGAAACACTTAAAATGGGAGAGAAAACACAAGATCAAATGTGCAATCGGGCTGAGCGGTCCAAGGCGGGGTGTCTACAGAAGGCTGGCCGCCCCAATCCTTATGCAATTTTTTCAAGGATGATATGGAAGCAGTTGTTGATCAAATCATTATCTGTGTTGAAAAACAGATCATTGCTGAAACCGCATATCAGGTCTCATGGATCCTTCTCTTGCCTCCCAATTATTTCTATACTTTAACTGTCATTGCATTCCAAACCTATACCGCCTATTCATTGTTCCTTCACCTTCTGTTTCCTCTTTGATGATTTTATGCGTTATCAAGTTCCTACTCCTTCTCAAACCGACATGGTTCCTTATTCTTTTTCCCTTCCTTTTGACCCCATAGAATTTGAAACCGCACTTAGGATGTCTATGGGTAATCATTAGATGAGGCATCATATTCTTTCGAAAGGCAAGGCAAAACTTCATTCCTCCCCTTCCATCAATCTGATGATGCGATCCATCTCTGATGATGATTATGATGATGGCCTATGCCTGACTATACTCCTTCTGATGAGCCCCCTCCTTCATTTCAATCTTATCCAATTTTGCCTCTTCATGCCTCAACCGCTGATTTGATAGATGCGGTTAGACACATTTCAGTTTCATCAGCAAGCCGCCACTTCTCGGTTTGACAATCATCTCCTCATATTCAATCTGATCTTGATGCCATTAGGGGGAGAGAGTGAATGATATTTTTGAGATAAAAAGGATGCTGAAAGGAGTTCTGGAAAATCAAACTTGTACTTCAAGACATGGTCAAAACCAACCATGAGATCTACTCCATAACCAGCAGCAAGCAATTGAACCAGGATGGACTCTATAGAAGGAAAGCTTGACATTCTGGCTCAACATTCTTTGACAACACTGAGCACTTAATGCTTAGAACGGACAGATTAGTCAGACAAGCTGCTCTATTGAAAATAGAATCAACGAACCTACTGTGGTTCGGCTTCGTGCAGCAGATTTAGTTGGTTGAAACCGCTCATGCCTCCGGTTCAGGAAAGATATTCCAACCGACAATGCCCAATGTTGATCAAGCCGCCCCCGATCAAGCTGCTGTTGATAATCAAGTTGCGCAGGCAAATGTTGAAAGAAAAGCAAGAAGTGATAGCTCCTGCCGCCGGGTGATGAAATAGACTAGATTTCATTTTCTTAGTCTTTGTTGATTTCCTTATAATCACTACATGTAAGTTCAAAACCTTTATGATTGAATTATAATGAGAATGATTGCATAGCATTCTGTTTCAAAAA